>JAQZBX010013670.1:0-39523 GCA_029593785.1 Cabassous unicinctus
AAACAAGCGAACAACGTTACCTTGAGCTATGTAAGGTGTAGTTTCCTCTTTAGGAGGGATATTTGTGGGCCGGGGTGTGGGAGCAGGAGGCCTGTTTATAATGAAAGATCGACTTCCAGTTTTTTTCTTCATACTCATATTGGCCAGTATTGTGTCATATTCACCGCCATCATTCTCAGGAAAAGTGTATGGGTCTTCGTCTTCCTCCTCCGTTTCATCTTCTTTCTTTTCTTCCTTTCCTTTGAGTTCGCAGGCTATTTCTTGTCTTAGACCAGGCTCACACCAGTTCTGACTTCTTTCCAGTTGGCTTTCCAGCATTTTCCCTGCATATGAAACGTTTAGATTGTGTTTATTCTTCTGTTATATGCAACATAATTGATGTCCATCTGTCACTTACTTGACTTCTCAAAGTGATCAAATCAAGTGACATAGGAAACAAATTATGAGAAGAGTTCCTGCCTCTTGAAAGAGTTTATACATTACCCCATAAATTCCAAAAAGAGAAAAGTGAGCATCCTACCAATAATATCCTCCTGCAATTTGTAATTTCGTTAAGGAAATTTTTGGTTGCTTGAGATATAGATTTATTTGAAAACATAGAAATATTTTATATATCATTTTGTGGAATCATTGAATGATTTAATATCAGGAAATTGAGTTACTAAACAAAGCCTCAAATTCCAAATGCTCTGTAAACTTTTATTTTTCAAGCATAATAGTCTTATATATTTTTTTCATTCAAAGTCATTTCTCCTTTCCTTCATAGGACTTGTACTGGGTATTTACCTAAAATTCAGTTTCTCTGGAAATGACAAGGGCAATAGCCAACAGCACCATTATTCGGCGTCACGGTTAAATTCATGTGTCAACTTGGCCTGATTATGGTGTCCAGTTGTTTGGCCAAGCAAGCACTAGCCTGATTGTTACTCTGAGGATATTTTGTGGACTTAAATCATCAGTAAGCTGATTGCATCTATAGCCGATTACATCTACAATCAACTCAGGAGATTGCCTTCAACAATGAGAGCAGTCTCATCCAATCAGATGAGGGCTTCAAAAGAGAAGTGATGATTTCAGCAGACAGAAGAGAGAATTTCCATCTCTACTTCAGACAGTTAGCTTCTCCTGGAGAATTCATAGTAAACCTTTATAGGAGGTCCCAGCTTGTGGCCTGCCTTATGAAATTTGGACTTGCCCACCCCACAGTCATGTGAGATAATTCTTATAAAAATCTAACAATATATACAGAATATATATACATGTATACATCTTGTCTGTTCTGTTTCCCTAGAGAACCCTAACTAATACACCTGGTTTCTTAATAGTCTCAATCTGGCTATGAGAAACTGACCTTCAAAAGTGCAGCTCTTGATTTCTGTAACACAAACTTCATTCTCAGCTAAAGGACACTGTAAGCAGAGTTGGTAATATTCTTGACATAAAAGATGGCATGGATGATCAATGACTTGGATTAATTCATGTGGAAAGGATAAAATTATAGATTTATAGTCTTTGATAACTTTTTTACTTGGTAAAATATTTTTATATTTTTATAACTGTGTGTTAAATATTTCAGTAGAAATTATTTAGAAGATATTTCATCATATACTTTGGTTAATGAAGGGGTTGAAGAGAATTTTGAGGACTCTCTACCAGGCCAATGGGAATGCACACATTTTTAAAATTTGCTCTTTGACAAATGTTTTACTTAAGGTATTAATGACAACAACAGAATGGAAAACATTTAAATTATCGACTGAAAAATCACTGCTTTCCTATGCCATTTTGAGAGATCCATGCACATGTGCTAAGGGAGAAATCCCCTCTTTTCTCCTTGTTCAGTTAGTAAGGATCTGACCAAAAATTTTTAGTTTACTTATAGGTATTTTAGTGAAACACCTTAGAAGCTAAAGGGAAAGACAAGTTTGGGAGCAGAATAAATGAATATTATTATAGGAAAACTAAGCAATTGCTTTGGGTGGGTTTATGAGAAGAGATTAAAATAACCTCCCAACAGAATCTTAGATCTGATTATTTCAGTTGGTTTAACCTAAGATTGTCTATGTGCCTACCACTAACTTTAAAATCACCATGACCTACCTTTTTCCTTATAAATAATATGGTTTTGAAATTTGACTTCATGATTCGTTTCACTTCATGGTTCACTGACAGTATCACAGGTGAAACCAGATTAAGTGTGTGGGAAACAATTTTACAGTGTTTCATTTTTAGCGGAATGTGTCAACTATGTTACTTTTATGAACCCATTTCCTGAGCTGTTAACTCTCTTTTTTTCCCACCCACTTCCCTTCCCAACTATTTCCAAAGTTGGGCTTGTACTAGAAATAATATATTTTACTTTTCATTTTCCAATGCATCAAGTTATACTTTTCATTTCAGAGTGGGATCTGAGCTGTCTCAATTTAGGTTGTACATTAGCAAATAAAGATGAAAATAAATCATTCTTGTAATTCTAACTTTTGAAATAATTGGACTGAGAATGGGTAACAAAGAGAAGAATCCTTAAAGACCAGGAAACCTGTTCATATGAATAAGTAGTTTATATATTTCAATTACAGGGTCCATGGTCTTGGGTCTGAGCTGAAAAGGGGGTAATCTCCATGCTTACCTTAAGGGATTGGTGTGAAGATAAAAGAAGACAATGTGTTTTTTATAAATTGAAAAGTGTTGTATAGTGCTATGTATTATTATTTTCTCTAATGAATATGTCTACAAAGTGATCATGGGAATTTGATATTTAGGGCTTTGGTGAGTTGGTCTCTCTTATGAACTTGAGGTCAGATGGATGACAGACTCTTAATGGACAATTTCTGAAGGTATCAATAGCTAAAGTCAAACAGCCCATACAAAGTCTCTGGCAAAAAGTAAGTGGTACTAATAGCCTTACTTTAAAAACCTTAATTTTAAGGACAAAAGTTGGCATTTTATTTTCCATTTAATTCCCATATCAGCCCTAAGAAAAGATGAGATTAAATATAGCACTGCATGTAAAATGCAAAAATAGAATACCAGATTTTAAACAAAAAGAGTGAGTTTTAGTTTTATTTTGATTTTTATATTTGGTACTTTACAGAAGATATATTAACCAATAGAATACTTCTGGTCTTAGATATTTGGTGAGTACTCTCTGTAGAGTAGATTTAACCAAAATATCATACATAGAAATTTACATTAAGAGAAAATGTGATTTAATATTAGCTCTTTCAAGAGAATTAATCTGCACAAGACTACCTTGTCTTTTTATCAATTGATTTTTATAACTACATAAAATTATTCACATCTGCAAAAATTAGAAAAACTATACCAGAATTTTGTTGTGAGAGTATAACCAGCCTATACCCATCCCCCAAATATTAATATATCTACCTCATTGATATATCTTTAGAATCTATATGAGTTTGGCACATAGTAGCTGCTCAATAAATTTTTCAAATGAGGTGATAAATCAGAGGCGTTTTCATTAGATTATAGTTACTTTCCCTTAAGCTGTACTTTAACTCTCTAAATCTAGTATATAACCCTACTAAAGGTTTATAGTGATAAATATGAGACTTCATAGAACTAGAAACTTCAAGGACACAAATGCTAAGTTTAATGGATTTAAAATTCACTTTTGAAACAGTGTTTATGTGCTTTCTTTATAGATTTCTTGGCCCTGACAATTAAAGGATATTCATACACAGGGTTTTAATAACAGCCATTTTTTTTCTTTCATATTTTAAATTTATTCTCTAAGGACATTTTTAAATTTGAAAGTAAATATAATATAGTGATCCATAAAGTGGGGATAAATAGTGACTATAAAAATGAACCTGGAGCTGGAAGTTTTCAGATGATAAAAGAACAAGCCAGACTTCTCTTCATACTCGGCATATTTCCCCCAATACACTCCTTAATTCCTGCATCCGGAAAAATGTAATCATAGCCATGCTAACTGTTCTTCCAATTTAGCAGTATATAGAATGTTCTCAGGCTTTGGTCTCAAGAGCTAGCTACAAATGCAGTGTGCAATAAACCCTTTATCAGTTGATTCCTCTACAGCTACAAATTGAGTAAAGTGCCCAAGGTCATTTTCAAATGTCTGTTAAACATTAGCCTTTCCCTCTTGCCAGAAGACTAAGAGTATTATTTAAATGCAAAGCTGTTTACTTTTTCCACAGAATGCCTGAGGTCCATTCTTTGTGAAGAACTACAGGCGCCATCCAAGTTTTATTTCTTTACTAAAAATTTGTAATAAGATTCTGTTCCTAAAGAAAAAGAAAGAGACAGTGGCAGCTAAATGTTGCTTTGTTTCCTTTGCCCTAGTTAATAAAGAACAGGAGGAAAGTTGTTCTTGGTTTCCAAAGCTGATTTCTGTGATAATTTGCCATGGCACTATATGCTATACAAACCTGTGAGATGTTCTCATGGTTTTTATTTTATTTTACTTTTAAAATTTTATTACATTAAACTTACCTTGTAATGTAAAGTGTGGTTTTTCCGGTTGGGGGGCAGTAGCTACCGGTCGTGGAGGAGGAAGAGGAGGTCTGCTGCTCAGAGGTGGCTCTCTTGAGTTATCTTCTGGATTGTTCCCAGGAATGAACACATACAAGTCATCGTACTGGTCCTCTGAACTCCCGCTGCCAACCTCTAGTGGGCTATACTCAGCCTCCACACCTGATTCATTTTCTTTTTCTTTTTCTGCTATTTCATTCACCTGAGCTTCTGCACTTGCTCTGTATGTCTGTCCACTTTCATAATGAAATGCTGTGTCCTGTGTGACTGTTTATGAAAAGGATTGTATTATTTCATTTAAACACACAATCTGGAGGCATTTCATGTTTTGTAATTTCATACAGAAGTAGTAGTGCTGCTAATAAAACTTTTATGAACTGATATAGTGGAAAGCTGTCAAATGCACACTTTGGTGAACAGTCATTTCTGAGCTTTTAAAATATTTACCAAATGAATAGTTAAAGCATCCATTATATCTTGGTGCCTCAGTAATAAGGCATGTTCATGCATATAATAATATTCTGATTCTCTAGAGTTATTGTTTCAGCAGAGTCATATATTTGGCAGCATTAAAGCATTTTCATTAGAAAGCAGTATAAGTGATCTAATAAAATAAGTAAGAGTAAGTGGTAGAAAATGCAAAGGCAAAGAGAAAAAAAAATCTCAACTTGCATATAAACACTGCAATAAAAATGAATTGGTGAACTCTTACATAGTTATGATTTTAATATATATATCACTGTGTGCTATGTTAATTTTTGAAAATACTGCTTGTGAAAAATGTTAGCATTTTTTATGGGAAAGCCATCCAAATCACCATTAGTAGTAAGATCTTTCTGAGACTCAGTTCTCTCACCTATAAATGGCTTCACTCCTGAATCTTAACCAAAAATTATCCCATCAAATACCCTCCATTCTAAGAACCAAGATTCTACCATTAGTTTTCATATTGTATGCAATAAATGCTCTTAAACACTCAGGAAGAAAAAAGGGACAAAAAGGATATTATAAAGCAATAACTTAAAATCTTAAAAAAAAATCTTTGATTAAATTTTCTTTATAAAATATCTGCTTTAAATAAAGGATTCAAAAAATTTTTCAACAGACTTTGGAACTTCTAGATTGGAGAAAGTATGTGAATTGTTGTCATTGTCAGTGTAATAGAAAAGCAAATAATTGTTTTAAAATGGAGCGAAACTGAAACATAGCTAAGAAAACTAATAGCAGAGTGTGAGAAAGGAGGATTGTTTTTTCTTTAAATAAAAATAAAACTGTGTAAACTTTTCAGCAACAGGAGAAAAATTAGTCATGTGTAAAAATCATGCCTATGATGATACCCCCTATTTCTACATCGATTTTCCTTTTTTCTTTTCATGTCTTTCATGTGAGTAGGGAAAAATGCACAACTTCCAGTGTGAGAATTGCAAACCAAGATTCTTTCATTAATAGCCTAGCCGAGCAGACAGATTTTCATTCTTGCTGTTCATTGCAGCACAGATAGCTCTGCACAGGTATCTCATTCATCTTTCTAACCCTGACACCAATCACTAAGCCTAAAATAAAGTGGTCTCTAGGAATATTGATGCAGTAGATGATGGAATGACTAAAAACAAATCATTGCTCAGGCCAGCAAAGGGTCTTGACTATTTCTGTCTGGGCAAATTAATCATTAACTTGGAATTACATTCATGGTAAGGGAAATTATTGTAGCCACACTTATGTTTACTTAGGTCAGTGTATCTAACACTGGCTAAGCAACAGATTCTCTGGTGCTTGTCAAATATGCCTTGGTTCCAGCTCTAGAGAGTCAAATTTAGTGGGTCAGTGAGAATTTATCAAGCTTCATAGTAATTATGATGTCAAGACATGGTTGAAAACCACTAACTTTAGGGGGTCCTTAAGTCTCCCCCTCTCCCATGAAAGAGGCTGAGGGCTGAGTCACACAGAGTTTCAGTCAGGAAAATTCCCAGTTCCAAACTGTCTGCACAAATGTGGTTGTTCTGTACTAAGAACTGAAATAATGTTTTTATTTTTATTTTTAATTACAGGCAGTTCTTCAGAGGATTAAATGTCAAAATGGTACAGGATCATTATCAATGATGGCTTTTATCATCACTTTTACTGTCATAAAAATGATAAAATACAAAGCTACAAAATGTGGTGCATTAATTCAGCAGCTTAAGCTGAATTTCACATTTTTCTGTATGCTGCAATGTTTTGCAAAGGTGTACAAGTTAAGGCATTGCATTTAAATGTACCTTCCATATGATTTGCAGGTCATCCTGTCATTTGAAAAAGTAGTGGACAATAATATTTAATTGGGCACTAACCATGTGCTGGCATAGGTCCTGGGGCTACAAACATAACTGTACAAAACAAGTCCTGATCCTTTCAACATATATTCTAGAAGGCAGAACAGGCAATAAACCAACAGCCAGATCAATGAAATATGTTTGTAACATGGTAACATGACTACAATGCTTTGGACTGAACTGAGAAGAGGAGCAGGTAAAGGGAAATTGAGAACATTGGCAGAGGCGGGGGACACAATCTGGAAGAAGTGAGGAATCAAGTTGCGTAGACATGTGGAGGAGGGGACAGAAAGCGCAAGGGTCTTGTGGGCAGAACAAGCATGGTGTGTGAGAGGACACTCTGGCCATGAATGAGCCAGAGAGTGGGAGAAAATGCTGGCAAAGAGATTATCTAGGGCCTTGCAGGAATTGATAAGGATTACAAATTTTACCATGAGAATGAGGGGAAGGTTGGGGAGGATTTGGAGCAAAAGAACGGCATGTTACTTTCATTGCATCATGAAATACAGAGTATAAAAGGTGGCAAGTGTGGAAGCTGCTGTTGCTGAGTTTCTTAACAGCACTAGTATTGAAAGGCTATTAGATAATCCTTTGTTGGTGGTGGTAGAGGGTACTGTCCTGGGCATTTAAGATATTTAGCAGCATTCCAATAAATGCACCCCTCCTCGCTCAAGATAGTCAGCAATGTCTCCTTTCATTGCCAAATATCCCCTGGGCTGGGGGAGTGGGTGCCGGCAAAACAGTCTCCAGTTGAGAACCACTGTGCTAATGCCATAATCCAGGGAAGTGCTGATGATGGCTGTACTAAGAGAAAGGACAATGAAAGGGGTAAAAGATGGTTGAAAACTGGCTATATTTTGAAGATAGAGTCAACAGTATTGGGCTGACAGATTGCATACCGCATATGAGAGGAAGTAAAAGGAAGGGCGACTACAAGAATCTGGACTGAACTGAGCAAAGGAAGAAGTGAGTTTTCACTTACTGAGGCAGGAAGTCAGCAGGTGGAGCAGGTTAGGAAGTGGCAGGAGTCGGAGATTTTCAGATTTGGAAATGTTAGTTATGAGATGCCTATAAGACCTGCTGGTGAAGGTGTTGAGCAAGCAGTTGTATATCAGTGAAATCTGGCAGAATGGGTGGAGTTTATATAGGAACACTCTGAATTAGTCTTCAGACCTTAGAATATAGAATTACAGACTATGAGACCCAGTGAATTACTTAGATTCTCCTAGTCCAACCTTCTCATTTCAAAACTGAGAAAACTAAGGCCTCAAAAGAATGTGACTTTGTTTAAAAATATATATATATCCCTGAAAAACATAGTTGTTAAATAGTCAGAATATTTACATTAGCCTGACTTATGTATTCTTTCTGGGTAGGAAAACTGCTGTTTGTTTGATAGTTAAACTTGAAACTTATCAGAAGAATTTAAATAGGCAAGATTATATAGTATCTGTATTATATTATAAATTATAATTCAGTCAGTTAATTAAATACCTTCCTAAATTATTTTTAATTTTACTTTTCCAGTTATGAATAACATATAGGAAAACTTACTGGGAGGATATGTAGAAAATGAGATAATATCATCTTCATAGTCATCTTCTTGCTCATTATTTCTGCTAATTTCTTGGATCTGAAAAAAATTAAATGCAAATTTCAATAATATGCATTAATTTTAATACATCTGAATTTTCACATGTTAATACATCTGAATTTTTCATGTTTTTTTTTCACAGAAAACTGATTCTTGTGGAGATAAAAATAGTTTTAAAGTTTTCATTTAATACTTTAACCTGATTATTGTACATATAAATTTGTGTTGTATACAATTGCTCATTGACACAGTACTGAAAGTATAACTGGCAACAGAACATTTGTGATAAACAATAAATTGATTTAAAAAAACATTGCAAGTATGTTAGATTTAAATGATTCTAAGATTCAAAGACATTTCCTAATTAATGAAATTTAAGTGCAGTGAAGAACTTCAGAATAAAATTGAACACAATTATTTCCCTTGAAAACCATGAGCTTTGTTTCCTTTTAACTTTCTATATCTTTTACCAGTTTAAAAGATATTTTAAAATTATATTAAGTATTATAATACAGTAAAGGAAAATGAATTTATAAAGTGGTATATTTTCACTTTTTTTCCCCACAGAAAAATCTAAGTAATGCCAGCAACAGTTCTCTTTCTACAAAAGCATCTAGGGAAAGGAATGGAACTCGGCTGCATTCTACATAGGTCACATTTTGTTACAATGAAGTCCAAGGGATTACTCAAATGATTTATGCTTTTGTTCTTAGATAAAATTGATGGAAATGATTAGGCCATTTGCTCTACATTTGGAATGCCCCTTTGAAAATTAGAAACATCCATATTAAAGCATTATTAAATTTATAGGAGCTTGGTATGCAAAGGTACTTGACCTGCATATTAACTTTATCAGTTTGATTTGTCACTAACTTCGGCCAATGGGAGACCAATGGAATTTTTTTTTAAACTAACATCTTCTTTACTGAAGAAAAACATCCTTTGGTTTCAGTAGCATCTTGAAAAGAAAAATCACTTTAGTATTTTTCAGTGAGTCTGATACAGTAACTTGTTTTTTCCACTTGGTGGACTCAACCAAATGCTATTAGGAAAAATCACGTAATTTTACTACATGGATTGACATGATAGAAATTTACATGTTTGGGTATTAAAAGTATTGTTTTATTATAGCAATTCTTTATTTCTAATTAGCCTAATTCTTTTTTCCAATTAGGCTGATCTATATGTTTTATAAGATAGGTCAAGAATATTAAAAATAATCCATAAAACTCTCAAACCCATATCAAAGAATTTTGTACTAGTTGAATAACAGGAATCATTTTCAAAGATCTCAGGAATTATGTGAAAAACCCTATATACTGTTCATGAGCCTGGGCATTTTGAGCTCAAAATCACTGTGAATGAATAAAAGAGACATTGGGCAAGTGTGTAGGTGTATGTATGTGTGAGTACTGAGGGTGAAACCTAATGGAATCATATTTTCTGTCATATGTAAGCCATATGACTTTTGTGTGAACCCTCCTAAACTCAAAAATGTCTCAAAGAAAGTGTTCCCCAATTTTAAGAATAGCCCATTTTGACTGACTTGAGCACTATCATAAATTTTATGTACAATTGATATTTTGTTTAATCAGGCTATCTGAGAGTAATTTTTTTCTCAGTAAAAAAGCTTTAGAAAAATGGACACTAAAATCAAGTGTTTTCGACTTGGGCTCCTTACTCTTAGAATCATATTTATTTTGAAGAACATGTTAGATCTAGTGATATAATAACTCCCTAATTAAAATCAATGATGGCCTAAAGAAAGGTGTGATGGCATTCTGATATCTAATCTAATATTTGCTATATAATATAGTGGACAGAGCATGGACTTTGGGGTCAGGCAATCTACAAACAAATTAGAACTCTGTTATTCATGACATTTAGCAAGATATTTAACGCTGAACTTCAATTTTCTGTTTTGAAAAATGTGAATAGCAATATCCATGTCTTTAGATTGCTGGGAGCATTAAATTATAATAATGTAAGCAAAACACATATCACATCTTCCACATAGTAAGTGCTCAATAAATATAACCTGTACATATATTTTTAAGCAAGTATGGTGACTTCATCAGTTTGATGGGGAAATCAATCAATAATGAAACAACAATTATTGAATTTATTTATTCTCAAGAGTGTGCTTCAGATGTTCTGCTACAACAGAAAAAGAACTTTCCATCCATCTTATGTGTGGTAGTCATTATTTTATTAAAAACACAAAAATTTAAAAGCTAATAGAGATGTTAAGAAGCAGCAAAAGTAGATTTAATTACTTGATACATTTCTTTTTCTGAGACTAGAATCTGACTTTATTCATTCATTTGCCAAATAGTTATGCAAGCCTACCATATGCTAAATACTCTGTTAACTATGGAAAATAAGTAAAACAATTTAAAAAAGAAATAAAATTCCCACTTTCAAAAATCATGAAAAAGGGTGAAAGAATTGGGCAATGAACGATGGACTAGGGTAAACCTACTGTTATTCTACTATAGACTTATTGTTATTCTAGCAATGGAGGAACTTTTATCATTGATGTGGACGCAGTGGCCACCTGAGGTTCTGAGGGGAGGGAGTGGGAAAAACAGGTGTAAATATAGGGACATTTTCGGGACATTGGAATTGTCCTGAATGACGTTGTAATGATGGATACAGGCCATTATATATTTTGTCATAACTTACAAAATTGTGCAGGACAGAGTGTAAACTGTAATGTAAACTATAATCCACACTTAGTGGCAATGCTTCAATATGTGTTCATCAATTGTAACAAATGTACCAAACTAATGAAGGACATTGTTAATGTGGGAAAGTGTAGGAGGGGTAGGGAGTAAGGCATATGGGAATCTCCTATATTTTTTATGTAACATTTATGTAATCTAAAGCATTTAAAATTGTTTTTAAGTATTTAAAAAAAAGAATATAATAAGAGCTGAAAGCAGAGTAGTTACTAGGTTTATTTTACTTCACTACAGCAAACTCAATCCTTACAAGTGATATTGAGAATTAAGAAATAGATAATCAAGGCATTTTTCTGGGAGGTGGGGAGATTAGATGAAAAAATTGTCTCTATAATTGCCTTTATTTCCACTATCTAAATAAAAGATCCAGCCTAAACCACAAAATCTATTATCTGAAGACACTGAATGTAATATTCTAGCCTGTAGATGGTTTCTGCAGTACACAGTGTTTAATGAAATTAAAATAATTCATGATCTAAGATAAATTAAAATGAGAACTTCTTGGTGACTGAGGTACCTAAAGCACCACATGGCTTTGTCATCTGGTCCTGTACAAATCGATCACAAGAATCTGATTTTGAGGGAGTGTATAAAAACAACCTTCTCATGGTAGTTAGATTCCAACCTTTTTATGAGATTCTGAAGATGTTATAATTGACCCAACTCTTGCCCAGTTTTCAACAGTTTTGATTATAAATTATTTTAATCAAATCAATGCACATGACATTCTCTATGACGGGAACAAGGAGATGAATATGTTTCAAGAGTAACAAATTAATCCTCTAATATTTTACTTATTTTATTTTTATTATTATTTTAATTAGAAAAGTTGTGAACTTACAAAACCATCATGCATAACATACAGGACTCCCATACATCACCCTACCACCAGCACCTTGCACTGTTGTGGAGCATTTGTTACAAATGATGAAAAAATAACATCAAGATATTACTGCTATCTACAGTCTATAGTTTACATTTGGTATTTTTTCTGTAAACCACCCTATTTTAACACCATGTATTAACATGGTAATATTCCTGCATGAGTGGCAAAGAAGGTGCTATATGAATGCTAAAGGACAGTAATAAGGTGGTATAGGGGAATATGGGATTTTTCCTTTTGGATTGATAAAAGCATACTAGAAATGACAGCGCAACTCTCTGGTGAAACTGCAAGTCACTGAGTTTACACTTTGGATGGATTGTACAAGGCAAGGGATTGTATAACACAAAGAACCCTGTGGTGGATGATGAACTATGGTTAACAGTACTAATATGAAACATTCTCTCAAGAACTATAACAAATGTAATATTTTATATATTACCCCCAAAAGAGTGCACAAGGCTGTAGAATCTGAGATGATATTCCAATAGAGATTAATAAACATTATTCCTACTGAATGTTAAGAGTGATGAACAATGTCATACTCAGCCATGAATCATAGCAAACATAGTGTCTCAAAACCTTTTTTTCCCAAGAGAACATGGTAAAAATCTAACATCTAGAATCTAATGACATCTTTTAGGAGAGTTTGTTTTTTTCTAAGGCCATCTAAGAATATGGTCTGGAGTCAGATTCATATAATTTCCCATGAAAATTTCTTTTTATTTTATAAGAATTAGAATCCCAAGTGTACAAATTAAATAGGAGCTCCATCTATGGTTAGGAGAGAATTAAAGAAGAAGAAAAGAGATACAGAGTTGTTAAACTCAGATAGGAGGGAAAAAGCAAACATTTTCCTTGGTAAGAGTCAAAAATTAATTGAACTGTGAGGATAGATGCTGGGCTTTTTTTGTTGTTTTTTTTGTTTGTTTGTTTGTTTGTTTTGCTTTAAACAGAATTTTACTATAAAATATTAAAGTAGTGAAAAGATATTTTCACCAGATGAACAAAGGCTGGAAGTCTCATTCTACACAATGAGAAATTTGATTTTTTGATTATGATAAAAAAGGGACCATGAGATGGAAGGAACAGATGACATGAGGACAAATGATGGCTATATCTGTTGGTATTAAGGAAGAAAGAAGCAGCAGCCATATTGTGACCTATCTCCTCAACCTTAGGGAAATAGATTTGAAAAAAATTTGCTTCCAAAAGTTTTAGGTTTTTTGTTTGTTTGTTTGTTTTTTGTGGCTGGCACGTCTCTTGTTTTGACCTCAGTTGGTTGACTGTGCTCAACTGTATCCTGTTGACACCATATGCTGCTCTGTTCCTCTAAGGCACCCATAGCTGACCTCCTGGGCTGTGGCCTCCTCCTGACTGCACTTTGTCTTAACCTCACCCATGATGGAGCTCTAATTACAGTTGTGGACAGCAAGCTTGGATATCTGCCTCTTTTAAATATATTCTAACCCTATTTTGGTAATGCTTATTCAAAACCAACAATAGTTGTAGTTAGTTCTGCAAGGTTACCAGCACTTTTATTGGGTCATACCCTTGGTTTGGCTTCAGCCAACTCTGTCACTACAATAGGAATGAAAAAATCGAAATCCATTCCTTGGTTAGGATGGTGATTGTAAATGTGAAAACTAGCTAACCTGGTTTAAAATTATGGAACCCCAAGCTTGAAAGGAATCTGTGGAGAATAACTAGATTACTCTCATTGCTATTCACTGATACAATACTAAAACAATGTGTCACACAAAAAACGTAAATATTTTTAATTAAGCTTCATTGATCCCAGAATGGTATATCCAGAACTCAGCTGAAACATCTTGAAAAAAGATGAATTTCTGCTTCAGACAACTTTACCAGAACATGCAAAAACTGACCCCTGTGAAATTTTTAGTATATACTCCAGACATGCCATCTAATCTTTTCAAGCACGATAGTTACCAACATTGGTCAATCAATCAATAACTATTATTAAGATTTTTACATGTGCATAATACTAGGCAAGTTTATTTTTGTTTTTTTGGTTTCTTTTTCAGCTAAATTAAATTCGCATAAAATGATGTGAGGGAGGGCAGGTACTGAGTCAGAAGGGTGTCTCACTTCCAGAAAAGCCAGGAATAGGGCAGGATAAATTGGCCATGGATAAGATACAAAGTGACATGTGAATAATCAAGAACTGCTTAAAGAACTTGGCTCAAGACATGAACCTATGATTACTTCATAAACACGTTTAATTCTAGTTTTCTTTCCCTATAACAAGACCAAAAGCATGTACCAGAAATTAGCATATAGCTCTGCTAGTGAGCATTCTAAAATCTTGTAATTAGTTTTAGTTTCAAAATGGTAAGTTTTTTTTAAAAGGTCTGTAGAGGAATACAAAGTATCAGAATGTCAAAAATATAAATCACTATGCTGTTTTAAATATTTTAATCAAATCAAATAAAACATGCTTTAATTTGGTGGAAAACTGAGTAGAAACTAAATAGTGATGGATTTACATGTTTTCAGGTTGCCAGATTGGAATTAGTGTGGAGGTAGACAGATTTACATCTATGTTGACTGCTACTAAGAGGCAATTCCTTTTTTTTTTTTTCCTTTTTCTGAGCCTTTGATAATCTGAGCAAAGGTCGAAAAGGACCAAATAGAAAAACAAGTAAAATAATAAAAGGCTAGCATTGCCATCATCACAGTTGTTGGACAATTTTTTTTAAAGCTAAAAACAGAGGTACAAGTGGTTTCTAAGCCAGAAGCAAACATAAAATACCACTTAGAGACCCAGCAATTTCCCATAAAAGTTATGCTCTTTACTATTTAGATAACTGTTATTTGACAAATGAAACAAAAGATCCTTCAGTTTATATTTCTAATCTTTCAGAAAGCATGTTATTTGACAAAGTAAACAACAATTCTTGAAGCTTGGTATGGTAGCAATCTTAAGTGTTTCTATGGGTAGAATAATCCCTCACTTCCAAATACAGAATTAGAAGAGTCAATTCTTATTGATCAGAGAAGCTCTTAAAACAGGAAAGATCAACTGGCAGAAACGGTGAACCATAAATTCAATGAAGACCTGAAGGGATATTAAATAAAAGCTCTGGCCTCAAACCCTTAACTTGAGGCTGTTCCCATGAGAGGAAGTCACTACAAATAAAAGTATATGAGAGGTACTGATTCGATATATGTGGATTCAGTATTATATTTTGATGCAATGCAACATACATTGTATCCTAAGTATTTCTTCATGCCTTTACAATTTTACATTTAAATTCTGGAATTTAACTAGTAATGATGTCACTAGCATTGAGTAGCAGATTAGTATCCCATAATCAGAGAAACTTCAGACACACATACATACACACATATTCTCACTGAATACTTTTCCTGTTAAGAACCACTATTTTCACCCAATTCCTGTTTACCAAGTTCACTCAAATCATACACCAATCAGAAGACCTTTACATTCCACTTAAATGTGATGAGTGCTTTAGCAGGATGAATGCTATTAGATATTACCTAAATACAGATCTAGGCAAGGAACATTATTTTCAGACAAGAAATGTATTTTTATGCACCAAAATAACCAGAAATGGCAATAGAATAAATGTGATAAGTTGATAATAGAATGAATCTGTTGGAAATATATTTGCAGTGCATTTAAGGTTAAATGAAATGGAAAATTTTTCTGGTAGAAGAAACATCATTGTTATTTAAGAAATATATTCCCTCCCACACGAAAAATCAAAATAGAAGAGAATCAATAAACCAAGAATCTCATTTTGGAAGAAAAACATAATTTTCTTCTGCCCAGAAATCTGAAAGCTTTTAGCTTGTAGTAATGAAATAAATTTTATTTTGTGGGGCCCCCAACAAAAGCACCCAGGTACTGTTGTTTATATTCTAGAAATACTGTACACTGAGCCTCATCCCATTCTGCTATTGAAAATGTCAAGACTGCTTGTTTTTCAAACTTTGAGTGATTTTTTAGGCAGATTTCAGTCCATTGTGAAAATAATTTAATTTCCATGACCTAAGAGAAACCAGGAGCAGTCTAATGGAAATGAGATTATGTCTAAAATCCATTTTAACCTGGAAGTAACTAACATGAGTGTGTAGCCTTGCATGAAGTTTAAATAAATTTGCCTAATGCATTTTAACTTTAGCTTTACCTTAATGTATCTTTGGAGAGAGATTTCTCTGGTTCTAAAGAGACAGTCATTCATTTCTAAGAGTTAGGCCATTTGACTGAAGGATGGTTTCACAGTAGGATATGTGTAAATTTAAAACAGTCACTTTAAATTAAAAGAAAGTTCATATGCCACTAGGTAGTGGATTTAATGTTATTCATTTTGTCTGAAAGTACCTCTGAAATTGTTTAGGGTACAATTCATAGAAACCAACAATTGCTTAGCACATGTAAACATAATTGTTAAATCAGTGGGACACATAGATTTCTAGCATTACATATTAATATTTTGTCTTGACATTTGAACCATTGTATATTGGTAGGGACAATGTAATTAAAACACCAAGATAAGACTTGAGATACTTTATCTGGGATTTGCACTTATTAGCACAGATTAGTTAAGTGCATAAATATAAAATTAAATATTCTCCCCTGTGTTTGAACACATTTTGAACTTTTGTAAAGATATGTTCCTTACCAAAAAGTTGGGCTGCTTAGAACTACATCAACCTAAAGCAATGTCAACTCACGTAAAGTCTAATTTTTAGAGAAATACAACAATGGCAGAGGGTCTTTATTTTTTCATTTACTTATTTTGAAACATTTATTGTGACACTACAACATATCAGAAACTAGGTTAGGCAGTGGGAATATAAGGAATACAAATTTCCCTTGGATAACACAGAAAAGCACATATATATATTTATGATGAATATGTTAGGTATAATGATAACAATACCAGTAATAATGTTATGAATAATAATATTAACTTGCATGGTATTTATTATACACCAGACACAGTTCTAAGCTCTGTATATACATTGATTTATTTCATCATCAGAACAATTTTTAGTAGGTATAATACTGTAATCCTAATTTAATGAATGAAAATAGGCTCAGAGGGGTTAAATAACTCACCCTAGGTTACACAGCTAGTATCTCTTATTACATATCCAAAACAATAGGGAAAATAGGTAAATAAGTGTATAAAAGGAAGAATTGTATACAATTTGCTTAAGAGTGTTATAAAACCCAAGAGTCAGAGATTCATAGGAGAAAGTGGACAAATCTTTGCAAGGAACACAGAACCCTTAGGATGGTGGCATTTGAGAGAACTCTGAAAGATGTAAAAAATTTCAGAAGCAAGGATGGAGGCAGGGGCAGGGCATCATGGGCAGTAAAGCAGCATAATCAGAGTGGACATGGGAAAACATTGGTCATATTTGGGAAGTCATGACTTGTCCAGCTTGGTTTGAGGACAGGACAATGGGCATGTGTCTATGGGGCCAAGGAAATCACATTGGTGCAACTTTTGTCTCCTCACCACTTTCCAGCATTCAGGTCAGGCAGCCTGGAGGCCAGTGGTCTGTCAATACTGCCTACTTAGCACATGCTGAGGTAAGTACTAGGTCTACTCCCTGAGTTACAAGGAAACAGAAGGCCCATGCTCATTTTCCCAAAGAAGAGATGAGCAAAACAGCAATAATGGCATTTGAAAGAATAAGCCAAAATCATAAGACCATGTCATGGCGATATGGATGATGATAGAGGAGTGCGAGTAGAGGTACTGGGATAGAAACGAGTGAATTTGGGCAAAGATGGCTCAAGGTTTTCCTACTCATTTTTCTCTTCTGCCCTGCTTACAAAAGACCTAGGTGTTTTTTGAGAAGCAGGAGACAGCTACATTTTTACATTTGGCTTGGATACAAACACAGTGAAAGTATCTTATACATGTTTCTTGTGTTCTGAGAAATGAAAAATGAGATGAAGGGATATAAGTTATAATCAGAGAATGTTGCTTTAGGCCCAGTCTGTTAAAAAAAAAAAAAAAAAGTGTTGTAAGATGGAAATGTTACAAGTAAGAACATATGGGTTTTACAGTAACATAGTTTGATAACTTAATGGGCTGTGTCTCCTTGGTAGCACAGAATGAAAGTGTTTCTGACTATTCCTTCTAAATCTACCTCAAACAATATATGCAATTTCCCATTATTACATTCACATCACAAATGGGAAAAGAGGCTGAGAAATTTTTAATATGTTCATGGCCACTAGATGAGGTGAATTTCTTCTAAACCAGAGTTTAATCCACAGCACCTTTCTCAGATACATGTGCTATATGTCTAGAAGCACTACCTCTGTCTTAATGTGAAACAATGAGAAATGCAATTTGCGTGATTTAAAATCTTAAATACAGTTCTCTACATTTGTAAAGCAATTAACGGTTTTCAAAGCAGTTTCACATATATCATGATCCTCATATCAACTCAGCAGAGCAGGTAGGGGTGTCCTACAGATGAACATATTAAGATGAAGATGTTGGCTTGGCCATGGTTCACAGCAAAAAAGCTGTCAGATTCAAATCCAGGATAACCCAGGGCTTTGGGATTCATATCTTGAGGATCCAAGTTCAGTGCTAGTTACACTATAACATGGTGCTTTCTTCCCCTGTGAAAACTATCTATAAGTGTACAGATGAAATTAAATAGACATAGTAAAAGATAATCGATTTTGGAAATGAAACTTTTTACTCCATGAAGAAATCATGTTTGACTACAGCTCAAAGTTTTTCTCTTCTATAAATGAGAAAAAAGGCTTAAAAAATTATGTTGGAGGTAAAAATGAATTTGAAATTCTTGTCTCCTATATTTGAATAATATTGTGATATTCTAAAGAATAGAGAGAAAATTATGGAGTTAATCCAATAAAATCTAGTAATAAACTAAAGTCATGAGATGCAGTTCAGGATGACCATAATGATTTTAAAGACATTAAAAGATGCCTCTGCATATGTCTGATGATATTAGAAAAACCTGTATTTAATTGTCTATTTATCAGCAATTGAATTTCCAGAAAGTGTAATCTTTTCCAGAGGCTAAACATTTTTACAACACATAGAATTAACCTGTATATTCATAGATGTAACAAGTGAAATAAAAGTAAAAGTCACACATTATAGTTAGGTTAGACTAGGTTTTGTGGCAAAAGGTTAAAATTAATTTTAAATTGTGGTTTTAGAGTACCTTATTTCCATGGCACCCAGCACCACAGCAAATTTTATATCTATCCTTTATTTCTTAATTCCTGAATCTTTAGGCAACCTTTCAAAGATAGCCAAAGCACTTAGCCTTTTATCACTTTTATGTATGTCTTTGGAATACAAAGCTCACTGCTGTTTGACAGCCTCTGTAATCAGGATCAATTCTAGTGCAAAACCTACTGATGGGTCATTTGCTAAAGCAGAGGTGTCAGATAGTGCTTGTTCTTTCTATTAGTTTTATCTGGTCAAAGAATAGCTGCCCAGACATGCATTACCACCTTATCAAATCCCTAACACATGGTGATCCAGAAACTTCAAGTCTTGGGCATTATATTTTTTCACACTTGTGATAAATTACTGATTCTTTTTCCCAGACTTGTCTATTAGTTCAATGTTCCCTTTCTTTTTTTCACTTTTTAAAAATGAATAAATACAAATCACAGAAAGATGGGCATTTATATAATGAGTTTACAAATTTTTATTTTACTCTACCACTGTAACTTGGTGAGCCTTTTTTTTTTTTTAGCTAAATAAAATAGGTATGATTCAGGTGACCCTATGTTATCCTTTTGTGAATCAGAGCTGTGCTGGCTGAAAAGTAAGGTCCAGGTATACTAAAAATAAAAATATAGTAAAAGTGAAAATTAAATTGATCACGTGTTATGGAAAGATTATCTGTCATAATGATTGGAAAAAATGAATTTAAAATTATGACATCCTACCTAAAGCCACTTAGTAATTTGAGACTAGGTGAAGAAATTCATTTCACATCTAATGTTGTGTCTTGTATGTTGAAGCCATACAAGAAAGCACCAGAGACTTCCATTTAAGTATCTTGTTTATACCTTACTCTGTCCTGGAAAGAATAATTCATTTTATTGTATTTTAGGAGGTGAGCACCAAATATAACTTTAAGATTGGGATCAGTACCTGGTAGTGCAGTGGTTCTTTGCCCTGGAGGCATGTTAGATCACCTGGGGAGCTTTTATAAACTATCTATTCCCAGATCCCACCTAAGACCAATTAAATTAGACTCACCTGATGTGGGCTCCAACCATTGGTCTTTATTAATAGCTTTGATGGGGATTCTAATGTGTACCCAGGATGGAAAACCGCTATGATAGTGATTACAAGGACAGATGTGGAACAGATAACCTAAATTCAAAGTGGCTCCCAACTATTGATGATGAACAAGTTATAAAATCTTTCTCGGAATTAGTTTTTCTCTGTAAATCAAGTACCTACTTCTTTGAGTTGTTTCAAGGATTAGATGAGCTGACTCTTGGCATATCTTAAGTACTATTACTATTATACAATGGAGGAAAAGCCACCTCGCGTGCAGGTGAAGTATGACAGTTTATGCCAAAACCTGACACTGTGTTTTCATTCTGGTTTCCCAATACCTGATGATATTCCAAATTTCCACTATCATATCACTTTCCGTACTACAAATTAACATTTTTCTTTATAGGCAATGTGGTGTCTCTTGAGGCAATAGAACAGCAGGGTTAAGAGCATGGATTCTGGAGCCAATAGCCAAGTTCAAATCTATTAGCTCTATGAAATTGACCAAACACTTAACTTTTTCTATCCTGCAAATTGCTCATCTGTAAAATGGGCTACTAATACCTACTTCAGAGGCATGTTGTGATACCTAAGTGACTTAATATATATAAAGCACTTAGTGTGTTCCCTGCACATTGTAAGTGCTCAATAAATGTGATACATCATGATAGTAATAGTGCTAATCATGAAGATGGTTGTGGTGTACTCTTTTATGAAAGGAGACATCCATAGGTCTCTTTTCCACGAGTGGAAAAGTCTAACACTGTGTCAACCAGATCTTTCCATTTTTCTTGGCTGTTCTCCCACACCATGTGCACTAGAAACAAATGTGAAGAATAAAGTTTCAAAGACAAAGATTACATCTATCTTATTTCTCTGCTAGTTCACATCATTAATGGAAGTTATGATTCAAAACCATAACTACTTCTTGAAAATCACCTGAAACGTCATGTCCTATTGATAGCTAACAAGCAGAATCTTCTTTGTACATGCATTTGTATTATAAATATTTCTTTATCATTTATCATATGGTTATATGTGATCACAGATTGATGTTGGTATTGAAGGAAAAATTAAGAGAATTCATAAACTATTTCTATGTTTGAAGTTCTTATATGAAAGCTACTTTTGTGGGTTTTAATCAAAATGTTTTTTATTAGAAACCTTGAGTAAAGAGACGTTTGAATTCCCCCAATAGTGCTGAATATAATATCTGAACACTTAATATTATTCTCTTGACATCTTTAATCAATATTTAAGATTTAAGAAATTTTGCATCACAGAAATATTGTGTAATTTACTAATTTTGCTCACCACTATAGCTACTAGTGTTTTAGCATAACTAAAGCATCTGTTACATCATAGTGTCAAGGGCTATCACAATTAGCAACTGCTATAAGGTGCTTACAACTAAAACTTTGGAAGTACTTGTCATAAGAGATTTATTATAAAGTACCTCATATCTGACAAAGGGCACATATCTTTTATTGCTTTCTATGCTTTGCAGGCTTTAATTTTTCTAAAGACAAGCAAAGTATTTTCACATGATTTTTGCTTGTCCCTTAATGTGCCAAAAGGTATTTATGTGAGTACTAGCTCCTGTACTTTCTGAAATAAATACTATTATGAGCTACTGAAAACACCTTAGGGCAAAACAGGCACTTATTAACTATGATTTGAAGGCTTTAATTTTTCTAAGGAAAAACAAGGTCTTTTCACATGATTTTTGCTTGACCCTTAGAGTGTCAAAAGGTATTTGTGTGAGTACCAGCTCCTGTACTTTCTGAAATAAATACTATTATGAGCTACTGAAAATAATACCTCAAGGCAAAACAGGCAACTTATTAACTATGACTTTACGAGGCTTCACAAGTTGAATCTTGTGGAAGTAAATACAATCTTCACAGCTGGCACTGCCTTTTTCTTAATATTTCACAGCCACCATCCAAAAATGCCCGCTGATGATGCTTCTAGCAATGGCTGGGTGATGAAAAAGAAATAAAACGCAGAGGAAAAGTGGTTATGGCAGTCACATTTTCCATCGGATTGGAAATGCACATCTTGGAAACATTAATAACATTCTTTTTCTGTCATATGACAATTTTGTTATATATGGAAGAGCGTGCTACTAACTTTTTCTTTAACTGTCTCAGAGTTCAGCCTAAGAGTGCATCTATGCTGGTGAACTTATGGTCCTACATACATGTATGATACATTCATACATCCCTTCATTTATTCAACACCTACTATATGACAGGCAACATTCTGGATAATAAGGATACAACAGTAAATAAAATATGTAAAAGTGCCTGCCTTTGTGGAGCATCATTCTAGTGAGGGTAGGCATATAATAAACAAATAAATATATAATATGCCAGGTGATTATATTTACTATAGAAAAAAGAGAAGGGAGATATGGAGTATCAGAATGGGGTTTGTATTTTACAGAGTTCAAATAGTTCAAAGATATATGACTATGAAATATATATTCATCTATAGTTGAATATGAAACACATATTCATAACTATATACATATATCATAGGGCAGAAGTGCCTTTAGGTGACTTCTGAGACAAGGTCATTAAAGTGATACAGCTTTTACCTGTCTCTCTCTTGGGATATTCACCCTTGGAACACAACCACCATGCTGTGAGGAAATACAAAAAACATGGAGAGCCTCACCCACATGGAGAGGAACAGAGACCTCCAGCTCTTAGCCCCAGCTGAGCTCTCAGTCCAGAGCTTCAAATTTCCAGACATGTGAGTGCTCCATCTTACAAGGTGTAACCTCCAACCCTCCTTGGAACTGCCCCAGCTGACATCATTTGGAGCAAAGATATGCAACTCCCATTTCTAACTAATTCAAATTGCAGATTTATGAGCAAACTAAATCATTGTTATGGTTTTTTTTTTAAAAGATTTATTTATTTATTTATCCCCCCCTTGCTGCTTGTGTCTGCTGTGTCCATTTTGCTGTGTGTTTTTTCTGTGTCTGCTTATCTCCCCCTTGCTGTGAGGTCTTGCTGCATCAGCCCACCGCAGTGGCCTGCCCTCACAAGGAGGCCCCGGGAGGGAAGTGAACCCGGGGCCTCCCATATGGTAAACGGGAGCGCCATCGATTGAACCACACCCACTTCCCTCATTGTTATGGTTTTAATCCACTAAGTTTTGGGGTAATTGGTTACACAGCAATATATAGTTAGGACAGTGGACACACACATGCATAACTCTTCCAGTTAAAGCTCTGTTGAGTGTGTTCCTTTCAATTTTAAGGATTAGATACCAAATAAAACAACTAGAAGCTAAGTTGGGTGACTTGGGAACTGTTCCACCGTGTTACATGTCTTTAGCTGCCAAGAGCACCGGCATAGTAGAGTTATAGCCTCAGGTGACTCTGTCACATTGAATCTTGAGGGAAGGTTTATACATTTTCCCTGGAATTGCTTTGGGTCCTTTGTCTAGGTTTGCCAGTGAGGCGCTGAACTTGGGGTCAAAAGCTGTGGATTGAAGCTGTGCAGATTAGAGATATATTACCTTGAGCAAGTCATTTAACCTCAAATAGTTATTTTGTACTGATATATATGTATAAATATATTTGTATTAACATTATTTTCTACCACATCGATTGTGAGGCTTAACAACAATAATAATAATGACTGCTAATATTTTTGAGTGCATACCCTGGGGTAGGCACCATGCCATGTGCTTTTCACATGTTACCATATTTATTATTCAAAACTACTCAACTTTTTAGGTACTGTTGTAATCTCCATTTTTCACAGATGAAGAAACTAAATTACAAAGAGATTAAGTAATTTTCCAAAATCAAATGCAGGTATTGGAGTGGATTATAAAACCAAGTCTTTCTGACAGCAGACTATAGAAGTTTGACATGGTTTATGAATTCCAAACATAGGTATTGGATTAAGTTTATAAACTGGTCTGTACCTGGGCATGATTAAATTATGATTAGGGCTTTGATTGGGCCACATCAGTAGAACATTGAGTCCCTGTCTCTGTGGTGGGTGGGGACTCACAGAGAAAACTACACGGCAGAGAAGAGAGTGTTGGAGTTTTAATGCTGGAGCCCCGGGAAGTAAGCACACAGAGAGGCAGAGCAGCTGAGCCTGGAGAGACTCAAATGCTGGGGAGAGAGACAGAGCCAGTTGCCTGATAGACTACAGCTGGCCTTGTGGAGAGAGCAGGGCAGTTAAGCCCGGAGTGAAACAAGCCCCAGGGAGAGAGGAACCCAGGAAGCTTGAACTCTTGGCAGACATCAGCAGCCATCTTGCTCCAACACGTGACAACAGACTTTGGTGAAGGAAGTAACTTATGCTTTATAGCCTGGTAACTGTAAGCTTCTAACCTAAATAAATACCCTTCATAAAAGCCAACAGATTTCTGGTATTTTGCATCAGCACCTCTTTGGCTGACTAATACACAGATTCAGGTCTTTTAATCACTATGTTGTATATCAAATGAGACCATATACATGAAAAAATGTAAAGTGCTGAAAACATTTAAGTGAACAAAGAAGTTAGATAGGTTTGTACACATGGAAGGAGCAGAAGGGCTACAGGAAATGAAATGAGAGAGAATTTTGGAAAGGCTGGATGCTGCTGGCACTGCCTTTAAATGTGAAGCCAAAAAAATGGAGGAGTTGGGAGAGAGGCAGTCCAAATGCCATCTTCCTGTCTGAAATGTAGGGCTTCAGAGAGATGGGTTGGAGAACAAACACAAAGATGTGAAGCAAGTGTTTCCCCTTGTTTTTGGAGGCCTGTATTCATCACCCAGTTAACATTCTTGAGGTTCTGAATTTGTTTCCAGGGCTTTGTGCTGGAGTGGCTCAGCCAGTGGCACCTGGTCTGAGTTCATGATCAATGCTGTCCAATTTTCTTCTCTGCTGACTCTTTTATCCTCGCAGGTCCTGAGGCGCCCTTGGTTTCAGAGCCATTCTGGCCACTATTCTTCTTTTTATCATGTTTAACTCATTATAGTCTGTTCCAACTCACCGGGTGCTCAGAATCAATCTGTGGTTAACCTTTACTTCTTTCTTTTTGATATGGTTTCTTAAGCCTGTTCTCCCATCTCACACCTTTCTATTATCAGTTGCCTTTAAGAGAGGAAGAGGTGTCAAAAGAAAACACATTGGGTTTCTTAAGGGGCTTCAGTACACATTTCCCAAGATCTCATTTAGACTATCTCAACTCTCCTTTGTCTGTGCCTGGGAATGTATGTGCTGCCTTTAATCACACAGACTTCAGCATTGCCCCTTTGATTTTCTAGAAAACAGCCTGTGACCACACTCATTGCCTTTGCTCCTGTTGCATGCCTTAGCTTTGGTGTTCTTCATGGTCCACTGTTGGCATTTATCTTTTCTCTGTTTCAGCATTGACCTCAGCTATTTACCATGACAACCTAGAGGATCATTTAGGGCTTAGTCTAACACTTTGAAATACCCTGGCCCTTGAAAAATCCATAGGAAAAACACAGGACAAATCACTTTAAGAAACCTATTCAGTGGTTGCTCCTTTGTGTATTTGATCCTGGTCTCATCGAGTGCCCAAGGCAGAAACCTGGACACTATGCTCAGGGCTTTCAACTCTCCTTCACCATTAAATCCCTTAAACACTTAAGCTATCAGAGATCCTGTCAAGTTTACTTCCCACATATCTATAGAATTCATCAACATTTTATCATCCCTATTATTCCAACCCTGGCCCAGGAACATTACCTGAATTGGTACGATAGCATGCATCTTTCCTTTTCTTCTGCTTTGCATACCTCTACTTTCCTAATCCACAAGGAATCCAAACTAAAACAAGATCAATCTTTCTAAAACGAAAATTTAAATGTCACCCTCCTACATTCTTACTTAAGACCCTTCAATAGTTCTTCAA
This sequence comes from Cabassous unicinctus, assembly GCA_029593785.1. Classification (NCBI taxonomy): domain Eukaryota; kingdom Metazoa; phylum Chordata; class Mammalia; order Cingulata; family Chlamyphoridae; genus Cabassous; species Cabassous unicinctus. Next base: position 26,249 of record JAQZBX010013670.1, read on the forward strand.
TGGATTCACAATAACAAAGAGAATATTTACATGGCTTATAATTAGGGTGATCATATGTCTTACCTTACCTGCAACAGTTCCAATTTATTGCAATTCCCAATTTACTTATTTTAGGCATAATTATTGAAGATGTCTCTTTCACTTTCAAAAGTTCCAAGTTTGGATAATGCATTTTTGGTCACCCAAGTGATAAGGCCGCTCATTATTCTGCCTCTCCAGCTTTCTCTTTATTTCTACATGTCTAAGCCTCACATTATATGAGTAATTTCCCTGAAAATACTATTCCTTTTTTTCACTTCTAGGTCTTTGCAGATATTATTCTGTCTATAGAGATTACTTACCCTACTTTTTATCTGGCTGACTCCTATATATTCTTCAGATTTCCCAAGAAACTTGGAAATCTTTTTCTTCTTTTCCAAGACTGAGATATTGGGTTCCCTTAGCCTTCCATATTCAGCTCTATACCAGTACATGCTCTATATGGTAATTATTTACTTACCTGTTTCCTTTAAGTTAAGATAATGTTATGCTTACTTTTGTATCCTAGTGCATAACAGCCCCTAAATCATACTAGGTTCTTGAAAACATTTCTTAAATGACTGATTGGTAAATAAATGAACGAATCTGAACTCTAGAAGAAAAGAGGTATTTTGGAAGAGTAGATAAATATCTAGGGGGTTTAAAAATCGTTTACTGAAGCATCATGCTTTATTGACCTCCATCCTCACAGAAAGAAGGAAAGTTCACTTGAATTGGATAAGATTTTTGTTCCTTTCTGAATCTGGAATAAGATATATTCACACTTTTTTGCATTAGATTCATTAGCTTCGGAAACTTCAGCCTTGGCAGGGTCCTGCTGTGAATATCCTAAGTAGGAGCCATAGAATTCCAAGATTCTTTCATGATATAGTTTTTTTTGTTGGTAAATGAAGTAATATTATTAGAAGTAATTACTATATGCCAAAGATAGAAATGTTTACCAATCCATTTTTATCTTCACTTTGGTTAGTGAGAACATGTAGTGAGTGATTCATTTACATTTTTGAAAGACTATGATTTAAAATAAAATTATATAAACTTCAAAAGATAAATGTTTCAGGAAGATATCAAGAGGTTATGTATTTTATAGAAAGAGATTTTTGCCATTGGACTAATTTACATATTGAAAATAAATATTTCTTTCTATATCTCAAATGAACCTAGTGTTAAAAATAAATGCTTTTGCTTAAGCAAACTAGGAATAGAAGGGGTTGATCATAAACTGATAAAAGATATATAAAAAAACAGCAAAAACCTTATAGTAGACATCATACATAATGTCGAAACACAGTAGCATAAAAGGAGATTTCTTGCTATCACCGCTTCTATTCAAGATTGTTCTTGTGGTCTTAGCAAAATAAAGCAAGAAACAAGTTGTCAAGATTAAAAAGAATGTTTAGGAATGTTACTGGATACAAAACTAATATAAAAATCAACTGTATTCATCTATGCCATTGATAAAAAACAAGAAAATGGAAAAAAGTAAATATACCATTGAAATAGTTTCAAAATATTGAGTTTTTTTAAGGAATAAATGTAACCAAATATGTGCAGGGTTCAAGAACTTTATGGAGAAAATTATAAACCTTTATTGAAAGATATCATAAAAGATCTAAATAAATGTAGACGTGGTCCACAATTATCATTGATTAATTACACTAATGGCCCCAGTTCTTCCCCCTATGATGATCCATGCCTTTTGACCTTTAACTCTGCAGTTCCTCTTGGAGTTTGTTTCACCACAGTTGATATTGAGTACAGGGATGTGATTTGTTGTGGCCAGTGGTGTGTGTAGTGGACTGTTCAATGACCTCCCAAAGGGTTCCATATACTACTCTCCACACCTTGTGAATATGTTGCCTTATATGGCAAAATGGAATTTGCAGATGTGATTAAGTTAAGCATCTTTAGGTAGGAAGATTATCTTGGATTATACTGGTGGGCCCCATGTAGTTAAAAAGGTCCTCATAAGAGAGAAGGCAATATGAAGACAGAAGGTGAAAGATTTGAAGATACTGGCTTTGAGGGTGGAGAAAGGGGCTAGGAACGAAGGAATGCAAGGAATGCAGGCAGCCTTTAGAAGATGGAAAAAGCCATCTACCCTAGAGCCCTCAGAAGGAACTAGCCTTGTGGATACCTTGACTTTAGCCCAGTGAAACTGATTTTGAACTCCTGGCCTCCAGAACTGTAAGGGAATAAATGTGTGTTGTTTTAAGGTACCAGGTGGTAATTTGTTACAGCAGTCATAGGAAACTAATACAGGGTGTAAGAAGATCCACTCTTGTGAAGGCTTGAAAAAAGTGCTTGCATAGTTCTACTTATGCTCTTGCTTCTCTGCCACCACCATGAGGTCAGGCTCTGGTTAACCAGCTCACAGCCAGGTAAAAGGAACACAAAAGACACAGGACAATGAGGAGAACCAAAGAAATCTTCAACAACAAGAATTCTAATTCATACACAAAGAGTTAAGAAAGAATATGGTATTTATGAAATTAGAACACAAACTTTAAAATTGGATCATTAAGAAAAGTAAAGAAGTCTCTTGAAAATTAAAACCATGATAGCAATAAGGAAAAACTCAGTAGAATATTGAAAGATAAAGTTTTAAAGAGTCTCCCAGAAACAAAATAAAGAGATGAAAGAGATTAGAAAATTAGAGGATTAGTTTACAAGAGACATTACCCAAATAATAAAAGTTCTGGGATGAGAGAAGAGAGAAAATAAAGGGAAGGAAATTATTTTAAAATTATTAAAATATCCTCAAACTGAAGGACATGAGTTTTATACTGAGAGAGCTCCACTGAGTATCCAGCAAAATTGATGAAAAAAATCCAAACCAAGCCATATCCTGATGACATTTGGACAAGCATCGAAGCTAGAAGAGAATGGCACAATGTCCTAAAATTTCTAGGAGAAAATGATTTCCAAACTTTACTTGTAGCCAAATTCTTAAGTAAGAGTGGACTCAGAAAACGTATTTTCAGCCCTACGATCCTTAAAATATTTTATGTTCCATGCATCCTTTGTTCAGGATGCTCCTGAAGAATATGCTCCTCTGAATGAGGGAGTAAAACAGTAAACAGGAAGATATGGGGTCCAGGAACCGGGGAATTTACACATTAGCGATAATTAGTGACCAGATGCTAGCGGGCCCTGACAGTTATCCGTGTATGGTAGAGTAGGACTGCTCCAGGAAAGGATGAATTTAATCGGTCATCTGATGAGTTTGAATGTGTTGAGTTGAGATTTAAACTTGTGTCAGAGGGTTTGGTTGTGAATTACTGATAGAGATATAGGGTATTAAGAAAACAACAATAAAAATAAATCATACCAACTACAGGGAAAACAAAAAAGTTGAATAAGAGAGCAAATGTAATAATATTCCTCTTTCTAGCTCAGCTTTAAATACTATTTACTTACTTTCAAAATGTAAACAATGAATACTGGTCCAACCCAAATGCTGTAAGATGGAGTGGTGGGGAAAATGAGGAGAAAGTATGTTTGGATGGAGACTTGTGTGAAAGAGTTAAATTCTCATATTCTGTAATAGCAAATCAATAGATGATATCTAAAGCAAATAATGAAGAGCTAATAGTATAAAATATTTATTTAGAAATGTGAATGCAAATATAAGAAAGAGCAGTCAAAGAAATAAATTTGGGTGTCTCTGGAGCATCACAATCACAGAAGTGGTAGAATAGACATCGTCTATTTTTTTTAAATATAAACCTTGTAGAATTATTTGGCTTTCAACTGTGTACATATGAAACTTGCATAAAATAAATTAATTTAAAATTTTTGTTTTTCTTGCTTCACTCTCATTATGAAATCAAAGGAATTTAAAAGTTTATTCAGAAGAAATTTATTCCTGAAAATAAGAATGATATAATTTGCTGTGCTATAATGGGAAAAATAAAAGCATAGGAATCAGGCAATACAGATTCTCTGCTTTACCAATAATGAGCTGAGTGTTTTTCCTCATCAGTAAAATTAGGGAATTGGACTAATTGATCTTGGATGTGTGGGGTGTTTTTGGGGGTGTGGGTGGTGGGGAGCATGGGAATCGCTGTAGTTTCTGAGTAATATTTGGGTAATCTAGGCACCTTTATAAAATGTATATATATATATAATAACATTTATGTAAACAAATGCACATATATGCATATGTATTTATATATCATTTTACAAATAAAAAATTAAAAAAAATTAAAAAAAAATAAAAAATAAAAAAAAAATAATAATAATAAAAAAATAAATAAATAAAAAATAAAGCCCCTTTCAGCTCTAACATTCTGTTTCTCTAATTCCATTGTCATGTATCATGTAAAATAGTATGTAGCTTGCATCCTTTTGATTTTTTATTGGCATGGAACATTAAAAAAAAATCATAGATTCTACCAAATAATTAGGAAAACAAATCATTGCTAACATTAGATGATGGTTAAACTCTCACAAAGTAGAGCTTTTAGATAATGTACAATCCTGTCCCAAAGTAAGTGCCTTTTAGGAGTGAATCCCAGCTTTTACAGAAATCCTCCAGCTGTTTCCTTTCTGGCAGGAATAGTACATGAACTGCAATGAGCATTTCTGTGGCATATATCACAATTGCCCCTACACTTTTCATATTCTAGATGCAAACAAAGAGCTAAATAAAATAATTCATTCTTTACTTGGAATTTAAGAAAACCTACTCTTCTTTGATAAAAATGAAAGAAATTTTTCTTTCATATTAATACAAAGCCTTTTAAAACTTCAACTATTAATCCAAACATGTATCTTATACTAGTAAAGCTGGAAGAGACCTTAGACTACCCTCTTCATCTTAAAGATAAAGAAAGTGAGGGCCTAGTGTGGTAAAGTGCTGTGCCCAAGGTCTCACACACAGGGATTAGTGGTGCTGCCAGGGTCAGGATCCCGGTCTCTGGCTTCAGAACACCATGTTGGTAAAGATGAAACTTTACCAACTTTCAACGTGAGATCATTATTAAAGATAAAATAAAAATAAATTGGGAAAACCAAGCAAATATGAAAACGGTAGGGAAAATTAATCTCCAAGTTCTTGGTAGATATTACAGAAAAGAGAATCTGGAAGGCATTTAACCAAAAGCTTTACATCATCTCCCATGTTGTGCCAGCTTTGTAATTTGGCAGAAACAAAGAACATCCCTGTATCAGACACCTGGCCTAGGATTCTGGGTCATAATAAATTAATAAAGTGAGTTTCTCCTCTCTATTAGATTATCAGTGGCTACTATTTTCCAAAACAGAGATAATAAAACACCATAGCAGAAAATGCTCTATCAGCAAGCATGTCTTTCATGCCAAGTAATTATTAATGCTGGAAAGGAAATATGCTGGATCAGCTTTGGCAATATATTTAAAAACCTCAGGCTCTGAAAGTCTCTATATCCTAGTGTACCAATTTACCACACTTATTCCCTCAGCTGGACTTCTCTCTTCTTATTGCTTTCTGTAATAGAGAGCTCTAGAATCAAAACTGGAAGGTTTTATTTTTTATATTTAGAACATAATTTGGAAGGTTTTTTAAGGGATTCACTAGAGTAGTAACTCAAGAGAAAATGAAATAAATTGCCTGAAAGAAACCATGATTACTACTCTTAGTGAAAGACTAACCAAAAAAAAAACAAAAACCCAACAACATTAGAAGACCATATAGAACTTTTTCTACTTGTTTTAGGGCTACTGTCTGTCCTGCTTCAGAGTAATTGCCATATTCTTTCAAACTCAGAGCATGAAGACATGCATAGTTACAACTACTTATTTGAGCAGATCCTTTTCAGAATCAATGACTGGATTCACTGTGAACAGATTCCACAAAAAAATTGTGATGCAGAAAGATGGAAAGTAACCTATAGACTTCATGATAACTTGACTGTGCCTTTGAGAGTGGTCCAGATTAGAGAGTCTGGGGGACCAACAGTTCCTGAGGGGATTGTGGACCCACATCTCCATTCAGTCTGTAGGGTGACCAACCATCTTGGTTTGCCTGAGACTGTCCCAATTTTAGAAAGTCCTAAATGCCTGAAACCCCTCTGTTCCTGGTTAACCAGGATGATTTGACCACCTATTATACAAAGTGATATTGATGGTTTCTCATATGTCATCTTTAGATCTCATAGTATTTAGAGGAAATCATAGAGTTATATTTTGTCACAAAAATAAAAGCATGTACTTGAATATTAAGTAAAGGGCATTTATTTCCATAACCTTTGGATGTCTGGCAGGTCATTTTGCATATGTTATGAATCTGGGGAAATGTCCCATCTTGCCCTTCATTTATTTGCAATTTAAATGTTCCAACAGCCAGGTGAGGAGGAGTGATGTGCAGACTGAGTCATACTCAAAAGAGATATGTAAAAAGAAAAACAAAACCTGAATAATGCTGCTGTGCTCTATTCTCATATAGTTTCCATGAAACTGTGCCCATCATTCTTAGGTCTTTAAATACAAGCTCCCCTAAAAAGACTGATCAGATAATGGTAAAATTTAGAATTTAAAATCATGGAATCTAAGATATTCTTGACTAAATGTAAAGAAACACTAGTCCCCATATTTTGTAGGCCAGGATTTTGTGTGTGTGTGTGTGTGTGTGTGTGGTTTTGTTGGGAGGAGGCTTTACCAACAAATACCTACATCACTTTTTAGCCTTTCTTCTTCAGCTATAGCTGATTTGATTTGATGTAACCCATCCCATGTTGTCATCAATACATGATTCCAAAAACTGCTCTGTTGCCTTGTGGTTATTTTAGTCATTGTTTGTCTTTCCAGTGAACTAAAATGGCAACATGGCTCAGTAAGGAAAGCACATGATTGAAATCATAGGCTCAATTTCTAGCTGGGCCATCTTCAATTATATAATTGTTAATAAGCCTCTTATTATCAAGTATCTCTGGGTTTCATGGTTTCATCTGTAAATTGAAAGGCTTCAAGTATATGGATTGAAAGCACCGGTTACCTCCTATACATCCACATGAACCGAGAAACAGTGGAAAAGAGACTCACTCATTTGCTCTCAGATTTCAGAAAGAATTTTGTATACTTGTAAGCTGTGGTGAGTATTTTGTGGCTACCTATTCTTTGTATATCCTTTAAAACCTGGGTCTGATAATGAGAAAGTGATGGACCTGACTACACACACATACACACACTCACACACAAATACATAGTGTTTCTTCATACCTGAAAGTCCTATTTTGTGGATTTTTTCTTTTCAGATACACATGTAACTGGTCTGTATAAAGCACGTGTTGAATGTTGAATGCTTGAAGAGGCTTCCAGGGCCTTATAGTGTGGTTAAAGCTTGTATGAATCAGAGTTCTACATGCTCACTTGTCTGTGAGCCAACAAAGCCTTTTCCCGTACTCATTTTTGAAGATAGAGTGTCAACAACATGATATTCCTGCAGGATATAGCAGAAACATTTTCAGCTTCTCTCTCTCTCTGTAACTTTTTGTACAATTAGATCAACAAACATAGAAAGCAAAGCAAAACAAAACAAAACCAAAAAACCGAACAATTTACCCACCCCCCAAAAATAAAGAGCTCATTTGAGACTGTGAGGCAAGCCTGCTAGAAGCATCTTTTGAGCCATTCATGTTTTAAATTGTATGCCGCCATAGTTGCAAAACTTGTCTAATCAACTCACACTAAATTAGTTTTCTTTCAAGAGATAAATGAGACAGGTTCTCACAGGTATTCAGCCTAAGGAAAACAAGCTTGCCAAAGGGTCAGGTTTATGGGCTTTGGAGTCTGACAGAAGAGGATTCAAATGCCAGGTTAGTCCCTCACTAGCTGTGTAGACGTTGGCAAATTATATAACTATCCTAAGCCTTGGTTTTATGTTTTATCATATACAAAATGGGGATAATATTATTTATTTACTGGTTATAATAAAAATTAACAGTCTAATATATGAAAGGTCCTAGAACATATTAATTTGTATTTAGTGTTCAATATATGGAAGCTATTATTAAAGAAATCACTTTTACTTAATTTTCTTGAATATTTATTACATGCCAAGCAGTGGGCTAATTAATTAATGAGCTACATGAATTAACTCATTACCTTCACCCTTATCAAATACCCTTATCAAACCAAATTTATAGAAAAGAAAATGGACTAAATTTTCTTGCATAATGAATTTATGTTTGATGTTCTTAACTGTTTCAAAATACGTTGTGTTCTGCGGACAACTTTGTGAAAGTTTATAGAGGTGTAAAAATCATTTGTAAGTAATCAGGATTCAAACATGGGATGTTTGGGTTTAAATAATCTTTGCTTAACCATTATATATACTATTTTTGGGGCACCTGTGATTCTCCTAAGAATAAAAAAGATGTGCATGGAAATGTATATTCCAATTTTTACATGTCAAACAAGTTTGCAAATGACAATTCTTGTTTTGTAACATCTGCAAATGACAATGCTTAGTCCTGTAAGGAATACAGTAGCAATCAGTTCCAACATAAACAATGGTGAAAATGAAGGGAGATATCTTGGAACTCATGGGGGAAAGGCTATACATTTTTTAGACATTTGAAGAGTATCCACAGGATGCAATATATTTTGTAGCATTGAAAGGCACTAAAATAGAAATTCTTTAGGTGAGAAAAAAGATATAATCATAAAGTCCTATACTTTTCACAGTTTCAAGGAGTACTGCTTTTGTTTGTTGTTTTGTTTTGATTCTTTTTTTTTTTTATGAGCTGAACAAGAATAAAAAATAAATTTCTCTTGTAGATCCAAGCAATGATCAGCAGTCAAAGGAAAATTATATAATTGTGAGAACTGAGTGCTAAATATATGAGTTGGAATCCAGGCAGTTCTGAAGCCTGAGTTTGCCAAGGTGTATTGTGCCAGGGAGATTGACCTTGACTCACCTGTCTCAGGAAAAAAAAAACTGAGAAATGTTTGTTTCAATTACTCCCTCCTATAGGATAGGCAGGGAAATAGCCAGTCTTCCTAAACGTCAATTGCAATTAGGGGGAGGGCAGAGCAAGAGCAAGACGTAATTAGAAATCCCTGATAAATGTGGAAATATGAGCTTCTTGTAACTGGGACTCCTCGGTCTGTATAGACAGTACTATCAGCGGTTTTTCCTAGGGGGATGTGGGTATTGGGTACCATCTCATTGTCTACTAGTTTGTGTAAATTTTGTGATTTAAATTTCCGTATCCCTTTTTTTGCAAGTTTATAGAATACTTTATATTTTTTTTCAGTTGCAGCTCTCTTCTTTATAACCTACTGCTGCTAGGATTGTTTAATAAGATGTGCTTCTCTGCACTTTGCTTTCGAGGAATTTTGTTCAGTGGTTGTAATTTGGATGGAGAGGAGATTTCATTTTAAAATCTGCTCTTTTCTTCAGGTGATTGACTACTTAAAGGAGTGGGGAGCTGGAAGTATTGCAAGGAAACCATTTTTTTGGAAATATGTCAGATCCTTGATATTTGTACTTGTATACTTCAAGTACTAATTTGTTTTCCTTGTGTTTAAGAATTTAACAGGTAATGTGTTTGCAGTTGTTCCATCCAATTTTGTCTGATTTCCAGGGTCGGTTGAAATGTTGCTCCTTTTCAGCTCCTGCTAAGACACCCAGTAGAGCTAGAGCCAAGGCTGGCCAGCACAAGGTCCTAGTATATATAGCCCGTAGTAAAGAGTGACTGGGTGGAGGCTCCCGTAGAAGAGTCCATGTGAACATACTGTCTTTTGACTACTTGGCATTTAGCCACAGCCTGCTTCATAAAAGCCTCCTGGGTTGCCTTCTTGTTTGCAGCCTTGCCATTCCTGGGGTCAAGTGCACTGGCCTGCAGGGCCCATCCATAAGAGAAACTTGGTTTCCAGGGTCTTGGTAGAAGGCAAAGGTTGATAGCATTGAGGTTGAGTGTGGCATCCTGGTCACTCATGCCACCAGACAGAAAACCGATGCTAGGAACGGCGGCAGGAACGGTGAGGTGGAGAGCTGTGACGGTGGCCATAGCCACTTGCTCTGGAGTCTACTTCTTGGTGCAGGCATGTCCAGCAGTCACCATGTTGGGCTTTAGCAGGGTGTCCTCAAGGTAAACATGATGGTTATTCAGGGCCTTGGAGACAGCAGCCAGGATCTTCTCAGTAACATATTGGCAGTGTTCCATGTCATGGTCTCCATCGGGAATGACCTCTGCTTCAACAACGGCTACCAATCCATTCTGCTGGCAGATGCTGGTAGTGGGCCAGGGTGTAGGTGTTCTCCTGGATAGCAAGGTTGATGGACACTGGTCGGCAATCCTCAGCATAGCACGTCACTTCCCAAAGTCAGCACCATCCATCCTGTACCTAGCACAGTGCTCGGAGAGGCCATCGAACCCTTGAATGGTGGTTTCTTTGTGCCTGCTAGAGGAGCAGTTCCTTGGTCTAACTTGATTCCCACCATGATCCCCTTTTCCTTGAGGATGTTTCTGAACAGCTTTCCTTAGCTGTCCTGGTAGAGGGTCTTGTGGAAAAGGATCACACCTCCAACACTCTGGTTGATGGAATTGTCCACAGTGAAGAGCATTTCTCAGAACCGCTGGTGGTTCCTCTTCCATGTTCTCCACCTTGATCCTCTGCAGGCAGTTTCCCATGGTGCCTACAGACTCATCTGCAGCCAGGATGCCCTTTCCATTTGCAACAATGCTCTGGGCAATTTCAGAGAGCTCCTTCTTCTGTTTTGGGGTGAGGGCTGGGAATCAGTGGGCAGTGGTGACAGGTAGTTTGGGAGAAGAGAATCCACTTAGATGTCAGAAGCCATGGGTGAGGCAGCAGCTGCCTAATAGCTCATATCCTTTTTAACAAAACAAATTAGGTAGCTTTTTATTGGTCTCCTGTTATCTTCCTGACCATCACATTACTATGCTCTTTTGTGTCAAGTACACACCATATCTTTGGTTTCCAAACTTAGAAACTCAGAGCTTCAGAACGCTTTTGTTCATCTCTTGTTGGCTCTTTCTTACACAACTACTACCACCAGCTTACTAGTGTCCCCTAAATCAGTAATAGTCTGGATAACTCTAATTTGCATTTATTCTTATATTATATTGCTATTACTTTTTTATATGCCTATTCTATTAGATGGTGACTTCTCAAAATAAAGACCTTACCTTGCTCAGTGCCTAGAGTATAATTAAACGTTTAAAGATTGGCAAATGTTCTATTAGATCTTATTTTAATGCCACTATTTAATGTTTTTAGACAGACATGCATCTTTATATATATAATGCTTTGCCATTTGGAGGACTTAATACAGTGTCATATGTGTTCTGAGTGTTTACTAAATACTCAGCAAGTTAAAATCACATGTAATTAGTAGAGTTACAGGCTAGCTCAGAAGAATCTCTCTATACCTAACACAGCTAACATGCATGGGCAAAGCTGCAGAGTGGTAATGTGCAAATAGCACTGAACTTGGAATCAGAGGATTGACTTCCAGTCCCAGTTTATGACTGTGTAACCTCCAGACAGGACCTTTTAAATTGCCTGTGCCTCAACTTCCTTATTTGCAAAATGAGAGTAGAGCTAGTGCTCAGTTAGTTCTAGATCGACTATTCTAATTTGCTGATACTCAAAGAAATGCTATTTTTGCTATATCTTTTCCTGTTCCCTAATTTCCTTTCCCAGTCAAAACACCAAATCCTGGTCACTCACCCCATTTGCTTTTGATTATTTCTCCTTTTTCTGAACAAATGTTGACAGTCATCTTTAAGGGATAGCAGGTTATACATATTTGAACTGTTCTTACACATTTCAAATATTTTGACAATGGCAGCTTTATTAAAAGTGCTGATGCTTTATGATTTAATAGAAGTTTGGCTTATGAATTGCATGGACAATTCAGTTTCTAGAAAATGAAGTTAGCCAAATTTTGGTAGCCATTGACTGGTTTCTCGTATGAATAAGATTGTTGATTTTCTCTTCTTTTCATGGATGGGGTTGTCTTGAATCATAATTTAAGGTTTTGAATGAACCCAAAATGTACAATGTCAATACTGGTCTATGGAATTCAACATTTCCAGCCTCCATTGAGTTAAAAAAATGCATGCTCTGTTAAAATATACCATCAAAATTCATGATAATTTTAGTTTTTCTTGACACCATTCTCTTTGGTTATGTAATCAGATACAAGCCACTTATATTCTCTCCAATATTCATTTTTCTCATCTTTAAAATGGGGGAAAATTAACTCACAGGTATATTGGAAGGATTAAGCAAAATATTAAGTATGAAAGTACTGTGTAAAACCTAAAGCATGAAATGAATATAATATATTGTTTAAAATTATTTAAGTTGAAACTCTTAAGTTTTAATACCTTTTCATCCCCAAATAATATATCAAAACATAGCTACTTAAATGGAATTATTTATAGGACATAGGCAGGCAACTTTTAGTCATCATGCTCAAAAATCAACTCCATGATTTTTTCCCCCTTTTCAGTTAGGCAAAATGCACTCTAAACACAACATTGCATGTGATGATGGAGTCAGTTTGTAATTCCTGTATCCACCCCCCACTCCTTGCCTATGTTGATGGCAGCAAGAGAGTGTTTCAGCCCATTTTGGTCCCTGCAGGAGTTCTACAGCATCATGCTTCTTAGCTGCAAAGCACTGGCTTTACCTCTTGTCGGGCTGTATTCTGGTTGCAGTCAGTTTAAGTGTCATTAATTGCCTATTTCAGAGAAGTGTTAGCTCACTGCTCTAGCCTCTGTGAACTTTGGATTGAGTTCAGTCATATTCAAGTTATCCAAATACAAAATCTGAATCCTTCATCTTGCACTGCCAAATGTATATTGGATTCTAAGGGATTCAGCTTTCAAGGTACTTTCTTTAAATTATTCAAGAATTGTGAAATGGGTTGAGACCAAGCAAGTGCTGTGCCAATAGAAAAAGAAATTCAGGAAAAGAGTTATCTAAGTAGATACAAAGAATTAATAATAAACTTCTAGGTTGCACAGCATGCAATTTTTTTATTAAATTCTTTTTTGTTAATGAAGCAATTAGGGAGAGAGATCATTCCAGTTTTACACTGCAAGATTTAAATTCCAGAGTGGAGCAGTACACAGTTATTTTTTCCTTTTCCTTTTCCCATATGGCTGCTGCTGGGGGTGAGGGTGAGGGCATATTTAGGACCAACATTTTAAGAAATTACATGTTCTCTGGGCAAATTACTCAGAACAACTTATAGAAGAATACATTCATATAATTTCT
>JAQZBX010013671.1:0-39513 GCA_029593785.1 Cabassous unicinctus
ATATTAGGGCTTAACTATCTCGTAGGTATTCATCCATTCTTAAATCTCTCACACCCTGTCTTTCTGCACCCTTAGCTTCACTCATACCTCACTTGGGAAATCCCAAATTCCTCTTCTTCCCACTACCTTATCTAAGCTACTTGTTTGTATTAGTCTGCTAGGCTGCTGAAAGCAATAGACCAGAAATTGGTTGGCTTTTATAATGGGGATTTATTAGCTTACAAGCTTACAGTTCTGCAGCTGAGAAAAAAAGTCCAAATGAACACATCATTAGGTGAGGCTTTCTCCCTGAAAACCAGTTGCTGACGATCCTTGACTCCTCTGTCACACGACAAGACACATGGCAGTGTCTGCTGATCTCTCCCTTCTCTTCCAGGTTGCACTGCTTCAGCTTCTGGCTTCTGTGGCTTTCTCTCTCTGTGTCTGAATTTCATTCTCTTATAAAGGACTTCAGTAAGAGGATTTAGAGCCATCTTGGGCTACATAACCTAATCAAAAGGCCTTTAACTGAAGTATCCTAATCAAAAGTCCTACGTTCAATAGGTTTACACCCACAGGAATGGATTAGGTTTGTGAACATGATTTTTCTGGGGTCCATATAGCTTCAAACTATCACACTGCTGCTAAACCCCCATTGTCTACTTTTTCCTTCATGTAAAGATGAAGGAATGGATCTTTCTCCTATTAAGACCAGTTCCTGCATGCCTGCTCTGTGTTCCATCCTTTCCCACCATCTCAAGGAAATCTTTTGTTTTGACTTCTCTCTAGATATCATAAATCTCTCTTTCCCTATAGGATTATTCCCATGTGTATGAAAAAGCTTTAGTGTGTCACATTCTTTAAAAAATCCTCCCCTTATGTAGAACCCTTTTCAAGTACTTTCCTATTTCTGGAATCCTTTTCTATAGTCTCAAGTCACTAAAGAGAGGCACACACACCTCTTGGGCTACATCTCAGGTGTCACCTCTCTGGACGTAGATTCCACCCTCACCATTCTACTGAAAATCACTAACAGCCTCCCATGTTGCCATATTCAATAAGCACATATTTTTTTCTGTCAGATTGCTTGGTCTCTGAAAAACATCTGATGGATTTGACCAACTCCCTATTTTGGAACAGTCTCAGTAATGCCTATGTTGTACCATTTTTCTTGAACTCCCTTTTCCCCAAGACTGATCCCTCTCAGACTCCTTCACTCTACTCTCTATTCAACTACTACAGTTTGATATTCCTCAAGTGAAGGAGACCCTCACGAGTTCCCTGGGTTCCTCACTCTGATAAAGTACATCTATGAAAAACTTATAACTAATATCTAACTTCATGCTGGTTATTGAAAGACAAACTACTTGAGCAGAGAGGTCTCCAACCAGGGAAGTCAGTGAGAGTCTCAGTAGCCATCTGATCACAGCTGCTAATAAAGGCACTTAGAGGACTTCCACATGGGAAGTTATAATGGTTGGTTGACATTTAAGTTTCTTATTAAGAAGGTCTTACACAACAGGGAATCATTGTACGTTGGTTAATATGATATACTTATCCTTTTCTGATAGGCTGTCTCTACTGGATCGAAAGTGGCTTATTACTAAGTGTCTCAAGTTACTGAAACTGCAATTTGATGGGGTCTTGACTATCCTGTTCCTGTGATCACTTGTTTTGTCTTTTGGAAAGTCCCTGTCATTTCTTAGAAAGGGGTTGCTCCTGGCAATGCCCAATGTAGGCAGCCATTTTATTTTAACAGGTTGGATATACATTTTTAAAAATGGAATATGGCCTCTAAATGCAAACTCTTATTCCTGCACTCAACAGAAGACTCACTGATCTGTTCCAGTGTAATCCCAGACTCCTTAAGAGACAAAATGTAGTTCACCAAACTGGTACAATCTTACAGGATTTTCAAATAATATTGGCCCTCCTCAGTTTTCATGTTACACATGGACTGTAGATTCCATGAATAAGATGCCATTGTACTGAGTGTCCTTATGTGTATTTTTGAACTGACACCACAACATGATGCATCCTTTTCAAGTACACTGGAAACATTTTTTTAAAAATGTGGTAACACAATAGTGTAAATCCTTTAAGCCACATTTTCTGATCATGATGCAAATAAATAAATAAATAGAAATAAAATTAACAATAAAAGGAATACTCCTACCCTGACTCTGAAAATAAGCACATGGAATTTTAAATAATGCCCTCCTAAGCAAAGTTTGGGTAAAAGAGAAAACTAAAGTGGACATGACACACTGTTAAAAATGAATTACAATGTATTACATTTCAAAATCTATATGGTATGGTATTTAGAGCAACTCTACTTCTTATATGCATTTGTTAGATAATAAGAATGGTTGCAAATAAGCAAAATAAGCTTCAAGTTGATGAAGTCAAGAATGAGTCTAGGCTCTCTCTTTTCTCCCATTTCTCAGCAAGCTCTGTTCTTTCTCCCATTTCCCAAATAAATTCTTTTTACTGGCTTAATGAAAAAAAACAAACAAACAAAAAAGAATGAGCCCACAAGTGAACACTTCATGGTGAGAACATTCTTAACAGAGGGAGAAGCTGGTATAGAAGCTTAAAGGTGACCGGTGAAGAAAAATGTGCTTTTTAAGTTCTAAGCACTGGAAAAAACAAAAGGAAATATTAGCCAGTGTGTCTGTGACATAGAAATCAAGGAGGAAGGAGAGTGGAAAGACATGAGGTTGGGGCAGGAGGTTTAAAGTCAATCATATCTAGGATCTTTTAGGCTAAGATATGGAGTTTAGATTTATTCTAAGAATAATAATGAAAAGCTTTGAGGGTTTTAAGCAATTAGATGCTATAATTTCATTTACTCATATGTGAACATTAGTTTATTTGAAGCAAAGAGATCAGTTAAGAGGCTATTGAAGCAATTGAGAAGAGAAAAGATGAGGACTTTGAGTAACGTGTCAACAGTGGAACAGGACAGAAGTGGATTGACCCAAGATATATTCTGGAGGTGAAGTCAAAAGTAATTGCTGATAGATTTGATATGAGGGGTTAGGAAAGGGTAAATCAAGGACTGAGATGAGGAAGGTTTTTGGAAGAACAGATCCTTCTGTCCTCAACCTAATAGATATAGAATTCAAGATATAAAATAGGCCTTGAAAATATGATTCTGGAGTAGAGTGGAGAGCTATGGATGAGAAATATATACTAACAATAGAAGATATTTAATATGTGTTGATAAATGAATTTGTAGATACCTTTTATCATTATGGCCACAGATCAGGGAAAGCACCTTATATCTACTAGGAAAAAAGCAAGTGCATAATTTGTTGTTGCTACTTGTTCTGTTATATAAATGGTCTTTCAATGGTTCTGACATTCACAATTCCTCCATTCAGGGGGTTTTGTCTGAAAGAATTATACTTACAAGGGGCTGTGGTCAAATAGGAAATAAAGTGATGCTTTGCTAGTAACTGGGCAAATCCTTAAAAATCTTCAAATCAGACCTGTGGCAATGGAGAAATTGGAGAGCACTGCTATGAGACCCAAACAAGACTCCTAGTTTCAATTTCTTCTCCCTGAATCTAAAATGGGTGGGCTTGTGGAGCCAATCCTGTCTTGTACCCACTCAGTTACTCATAACAAGGGTAGAATGGAGAGAGAATGGTCAAAACAGAACAGCTCTCCAGGTGAAAAATCTAGATGCTCTTAAAACCTGAAAACTGCACATTGCTGCACTTTGAAGGCCTTAGTAAGAGAACATGTCCCTGAATAATATCTCAGATTCTGGGCACTTTAATTAACAATTCCTCCTTGCTTGGGAAGGAAGCAATAAAGACGATGAGCAGAGCCTGGAAACAAGGGGTAGAGAGACCCGAAGACACGCTTACTTTTTCAGGTACAATCTTAAAAAAGAAAGAAAGAAAGAAAGGAAAGAAAGAAAGGAAAGGAAGAAAGGAAAGAAAGAAAGAAAGGAAAGGAAAAGAAAGAAAGAAAGAAAGAAAGAAAGAAAGAAAGAAAGAAAGAAAGAAAGAAAGAAAGAAAGAGAAAGAAAGAAAGAAAGAAAGAAAAAAGTGCTTTTGTGGTTCTGTAATGAAAGAGCAGCAGAAGAATCAAAGAAATTAAAACACAGCCAATTCCAAATAAAATGCTGGGAAATACTTTTTAAAGTAATGTATAATTAACCTGTCAAATGCTTTACCTCACATATTATTCAGGCAAACAGCTCAGAAATATTCCACAACAATGGAATGTAAACTGTTTTGTTTGAGAGGGACCACTTGTAACTATCCTTTTCATCTGCTACCTGTATTATGTATTTTTTGTTGTGACAGATTCTCAATATATAAGAAATATGAATAGCATTTGTAGTTACATTTACATAGATAAAAATTACAAGGATGATCAATCCCTGTTCTTTATGACATATGTTTGTTACTATCTTTTATGAAGGTAAAGATACCTCTCAGGATAAAAAGCAGTAAAGATAATATTTTTATAATGAGAGTTCTGAAATATTTTTAGAACATTAAAATTTTTAGAATACTAGTTCTAAAAGATTAGGAGTGGGAAGGCATGTGGGAAGGTGGGCAATAGGATATATTTTTCTGACCAAGAGATCCTCTTTATATTTGTAAGACTCATTTTTAAGAATCTTTGAAGGTACTTTGGAATGAAATCCCAACTACAATCAACTGATAAATCTTTTTAAAGCAACTAGTCAGGTATTGCATGGGATCTTACATATACAAACTCCTCAAACAATTAATTCCCTTAATATAAGGTACACTTTTCTTTGTGACCTGCCTGTTGCATTTTGGTCTCATTTTATCTTTCCTTACATATGTTATGCTCCAACAAAAGTATATTATTCACAGACCTTAGCAGTCCAGCTCTTTGCATTGAATAGCCTCCCAGGAATACCTTGTAGAGGACTGTAATACCATGCTGGCCCTCTTGTGCTTATCTAGTCCATGTTATTTGGCTACATCTTGCTTATTCAAAATGATTCAGATGTTGAGATGTCCTCTCCCAAGGGAGGCCTCCCTTGATTTCTCCAGTCTGGGCCAAACGCCCACTTATATGCTCCCATCGCGCACTGTACTTCTCTCAGTTATCATAAGCATCATGCTATAGAGCTACTACTTATAGTTTACTTGTCTGTCTCCTCCACTTGTCTCCTTTGGGAAGGGACCATTCTGATTTTTCTAGAACTTGACAGTGTTGATCACAATGTAGGCACTTAGTATGTATTATTATATGAATGAATGAACCATATGTTTTTGAAAATTATCTTAAGAAAAAAAATTTTTCCAACCTATTCATCTTAGAAATATGGTACATAGAAATCTGGCTATAATAAAAGGTAAGTAGAGTGAAGGACTTAAGGAATGAAATATTATCTATATGCACACATAACAAAATGTGTATAAATTATTCATATACATTATTATATAGAGAGAAATTGTTGTATTTCATTAAGAATATTTTAGATAGGTGGTAAATATACAAACATCTTAAAGTTTGTCGACTTGAGTGTGAATTTTCCTTCTTTATATTATTTTCTTTTTGAATAATCAAACATGCATCAAAAAAGTCAATTTTTATCTATTTTATCTAGATAAAATTGTTGGTTTTTTTTTTTCACAAAATGGAAGCAATTATCAAACAGATTTGTGGTCATTATTTTGTGCCAATTACCATTCAACTTAAGAAGCAGTTCCTCTTACTGTTGCTTTCATTTTCCTGATAGTTTGTATTTCCTCTCTTGGCTTCCAGAACAAGACAATTGCTCTGGAAATTCTCTCTGTAACTCTCTCTCTTTCTCCACACACATACACCCACACATGCATGCACATATACACATGCATATAGAAAGAATTTCAGTTAAAAAATACTGTTTACATTAGCTTGCCTCCATCTCTTCAAACCTCCCCACATTGCCTATTTCTCACATGTGTATAATGAAATTGCCCCAAACTAGGTGTGGAAATACCTCTGCTAGTACATTTCTGCCACAGACTAGCCAGGTTACCTTAGGTTACTCCTCAACTCTCTTGATCTCAATATTAACACCAGTAAGGTAGGGATAATATTGACTACTTTATATACTGTAATAAATCATATGAGATCCTAATTATAAAAATTATATTATTGTTATAGTGCATAAACGTATTGCATATTAACAACATTAAAACACCAACCTTTAGCATCTCTTGATTTCTCCAACAACTGTGCTATTCATTAGCTAGGAGAGACAGAGTATCATTAAAAATCAACTTCTTCTTGGGACTGGCCAGTTTGAGGCAGAGACAAGTTGGCATGAGTATATTTCTCTGTCTTTCCACTACTTTTCTAATATTTACTTCCTTTTACTTCTCTTAAATTTGAGGGGAAATGTATTGCTTTTTTTCCCAGCACATGTGCATGAAGTTCAAAACATGGTATCTGAGGACCCCTGCCTTCCTTTCTTTTCTTGGAATAAAAGGGTACCCGAAATGCCAAGAGCATGCCGTCATAAATGTGGCCTTTATTTTCCAAATGGTTGTGAATCCTTTATATTCTCTGTTCTCCCCTGCTCATGTAAATACACCTGCAAAAATTAATTAAAGCAATTTTTTACTTTAACCAATGAAACCTGCTAAACCTAGAAGGAAACCAAGTTAAATCATCTAATTTGTCTTTCTGCTGATTACTACATAACTAAAGCAATATTCGTTTCTTTGGTCTGCAGTGAGAGCATTACAAAAAAGGGTTGGATATTATGTGAATAGATATTTTGGCAAAGTTTAATGGCATGCTTATCCAGATAATTATAGTAATTCCCCAATACACTTTTAATGTGCAAAAATAATCTGGGGCAAGTCTGCATGAAACATGCATGTTGTGTTTTAGTTCATTTTTTCCTACCTTTTCTATCTGGTAAAAATAAAATTGAAGATGAAAATATTTAGGGCAGCAGCATAAAGATCTAGGGTTTGATGCCCATAGGATCTACAAAAGGAAGCATTCATTTAGTAGCCTTCAAAACTGGTGTGGGTATCAGGTATTCTTAAATCCACTAGAGTTCATGGAACCAAAGTTGAAGACTTTCTGTTTCTGAGCTGTGTGGACCCACAATATATTGGGAGACTTTATAAAAGTTTCTAAAATGGATAAATTGGACTTCCAATAAGGTATGCCTGCAGTTTGAATAGTCATCATCTTTGTTTGGGCTTAGGAGTTTGGTTGCTTTCTCTACGTATGTCCCATGTTGACCAATGAATTATTTGGGATTAAGCTATATTCTCATTTTGTAAATACAGTATACTTGAGTGAAAGTGGCTTTGTTCACTATTTTTTTAATCAATAGCATCAGGAAAATTTCTAATGAGTAGTTTTCCAGGCACACAAATACTAGCACACAGATCAATAAACATCACACAATTTGAATATTGAATTCACCCTTTGAAATGGCCTTAGAAAGTTAGCTCATTGATGCGGGAAAGCTTTAATTGCAGTTGCTGTTAGATGAACACAAAATCCAAATGTCAAAAGCTCCTCTGCAATTGGGAAAGCAATGAAGTTCAAATAGCCATGGTCTTCAAAGTGCTGTGAGTTCAGGAAATTCCAGGAAATCACAAGAGTCCTTTGAAAAGCCAAGAGCAGTTGGGTCAACATTAGCATATACTGTGTGAATAAAGGGCTGCTTTTATTCACCGTTAGGTTCCATTTTTTAAAAATGTAAAGATATATTTCAATTAAAGTGCCAAGATGATAATGCCTAAGAACATTTGAATGGCTCCTCTAATATGCAAGATTAAAATCAGTTAACAGGGCTAAGTAGGCAGTTTTAAGAGTCTAGATTTGAGGCTAGGATGTCAGGGGTGAGGCTATCAAATACATACATAAATCATGAACCTCTGTGTCTGCAGGTTTCATAGCACCATAGAGCTTAAAACTGTGATAAAAAATGGGCAAAGGAATAATGGCATAATTTAAATTGCTGAGGAGTATAATTTTGCGTTCAGGTTGTTAGACTGGGGTTATGAAGATGGTGGAGGGGGAAGAATTGGGTGATAAAATTTTGACCTGAACTTTTAAAATTGATTGTCACTCTGAAGATATATAAATTGCTCTTTGTTATAGTCATTTTTCACTTAGTGGAAACTCAATAAATATTAGTGAAATTATTTAAAATAGTGATAATATAGTCACACCAACAGCTAAGACTACTCATATTTATTGAGTGTATGATATTTGAGGCTGTGCTCTGAATGCTTATATGTGGACTCAGGTATTTCTCACAAGATTATACGTAGCTGATTTATTACTGTCCACACTTTAGACGTGATGCAACAGTGAGTTTAAAGTTGCCAAACTGGAAAGTGACGGAAGTCTGTGTAATTCTCAGCTCATGTTCTAAGTCGTCATTCTCTAAAGTCTTCCTGTGAAATTTAAAGTGGTTTTATTTATCTATTTATTTTATATTCCCTACTTTTCCCCCCAAATTTCTGATATGCACAAGTGAGCACATTGATATTTTATTAACAGCTTTGAATCCGAGAATATTAACATCGCTTAATCTCTACAGTTGTCAATTGCAACTGGGTAGCTTTTTAATTTTGTCACATTAATTAGTATAATTTCTGATATTTGGTGGCTATTTAACCATAAAAATCTGGAAATTTTAAAGACAGCTTCACCTCATATGTGCATCTTATTGGTCAATTCAAGAAGGAAACTCAAACTCCTTTTATGTACTGCTTTTTTTTGTGTAAAGTAAGAGAGAGAGAGAGAGAGAGAGAGATAACCTAGACATTTATCCTAAACAATTAGAAGCACAAGTACAAGAAGTATAAGTGTAGTAAACCAAATACATTCAAGTGAGCTACTTGAACTTCAATCAGCACAAAAAAAGTGTTGCCAATTTTCCTGGTGGTTAAAAAGTTGCTGTATCAGAAGGCTGATGATGTTATGTACTGGTCAGGTTAGTAAGCAGTAATGAATACTTGGGGTCTTTATACTGAAGCTCATTCTATCTGCAGTAGAACATCAAAGCCCAGACTTATGACCAGCACTTCAAGTAAAACAGCAATGCTTGGGAGAGTATTTATCTTCTGATGTGACTACAGTTTATACTTAACATTAATTGCTAATATTTGTCATTTCACAATGTATTGATTGGCTGGTTTTTGTTGCTTATTAAGATGTGAGTTGCCAAGTATTTGCCAATACACTCAGTTGTTGAATGTTAAAAAGGCATTCCTTCAGGAAATAGCAGAAAACGCAGCTCAGTGTGATAAAGCTGGGGCTTATTATCTGAAAAGTAGGTCTGTGATTTCAAGTAAGTAGTCTACTGTGCCATGTTGGTTTTGTTAGGGCAGTTTATGCAGTGTACTGCAACTGTAGGTGGATTCAATAGCTAGCTGAACTTATCTATTATTTTCTTCAATATTTAATCTGGCTATTTCCTGGTGGCAGTAATTCATTGCTGTTCCCTTCAACAAGCACTTTTTGAGGGTCCACTGTGTGTATGGCACTCTATGCCAGGTTCTCTATTGCTTTTTAAATTTTTTAATCAGGCTTTTGGCCTTAGGCATTGATTAGTCATAAATTCTTCAAACAATATCGTCAACACCACTTTTTTCTTTAACCATGTCACCAAATTAAAAAATGATTAGGTTCAGGCTCCCCCATAAATTCTTCTTTTAATAGTGATTCTGAATTAACAATCCTATGGTGAAAGAATTCCCATACCCTAACACTTCTTGCCTTTTCACTACTAACCTTCTAAAAAGTTAATTCCAAGACACAAGCTAAACTTAAACCTGAATAGTTTCCTTTCCATAAAGACCATCAGGTTTAATCCTGCTATGTCCTACATCTCTGTCTTCCTCTGACAACAACAGAAATCCAAACCTTCTAGGCCATCCAATCTCATCAGAAGCCTATCTTCATTCTTCACTGTGCATCCCCTAATCTGACCCATTTCAACTCATCACACACTTTGACTGTGCTCTTTGGAACTCATATTGACACAGCCAAGCCACCTATGTCCTCAATTTCTTCTCTGAACATTTTAGTCACCTTCTTTCTGTAGCTCAAATCTCACTCTCTCCTAAAAGTACTGCTTCCTACAGTTTTATTTTAATAATGGCTATAGTAGGCAGCTGTATACCTAGTATAGACAACCTGGAAATGGGGTAGTTATCTTCTTTCCTATGACCATAACCAAGACCTTGTCTTTGCCAAAACTTTAACACCTTCAATGTTTTAATTTCACATATACACTCTTTTGACATCTGCTAATTTTCCAGTCCTTGTTCCAATAATCTCCCACCAATTGTTATTAACATTTGACCTTATTCATTTTCACACTGTATATACTCTCATTCTTACTTCTTTCCTTTTTACCCCAACTTAATTTCCCTTTCCTTCTACTCTACTGACCTGGCCAAACTCCAGCCTTGGTAAGCTCCACTGCTTTGTGACTAAGCCCCTGTACTTGAGGGGATGTATAAAGCTGGAGGTATATTCCACTGTGATAAGGCCTTGTTTTTAATTAATGGCCCTAATTTGAGGTGGTCATTGTACTACCAAGCATTCCTACTTTATTTACCTGCTATTTCCCTTTTCCACTCTCTAGGTTGACTTTTTCACACCTTCTTTTCTCTCCTTAAACCTTGTAACATTTCTCCCCTGTTCTCACTTTCAGCTGATGAGTTCAGTGTTTAATTGAAGAAAATAGAAGCTATCAGAAGAAAATTGGGGTAGGCTGAATAATGGTTCTCCCAAAATATCCATGTTCTAATATTCAGAATGTTTGAATTTTATCTTACATGGCAAAAGGGACTTTGAAGATTGAGTTAATGCTCTTGAGATGGATGGGGAGATCATATGGACTATGTGGATGGGTCTGAGGTACTCACATGCATCCTTATAAAATCAGAAGCAAAAGAAGTCTGAAAGGAGCTATGTCAATGGAAGCAAGAGGTCAGAGTATATGAAGAACAGGCCTCATGTCACAGAATGTCAGTGACTTCTAGAAGTTAGACAAAGCAAAGAAGCATATCCCCCCTTGAAAGCTCTAAAAAGAATGCAGCCTGAATAACAACTTGATTTTAGACTTCTGACCTCCAAAACTGTTAAGAGAACAAATTTTGTTGTTTTTAGCCACTAAGTTTGTGCTAATTCATTGCAACAACACTAGGAAACATACAAAAGCTACCTTATTGTTTAATTTTCAGGTCTATCAGTACTTTATCATCAGCTCCCAGATTATTCACCTCTTCTATTAAACTCCCTTCCATCTATGGCCTATCCCTTCCTTTGGCACAGGATTCTATCACCTTTCACCTACTTGAAGACTTTACTTCTAAAATTTATCCTTCTATTTTCTGATTCATCAAGTTTTCCCTAAGATCATTCATATGAGCATACAGATAGCACATATCTTTAAAAATCCCACCACTTTAATTTCTTTTTCTGTTCTCCCCTATGCAAAACTCATCAAATGTGTTGTTTATAAATACCACCTTCATGTTCTCACCTCTCATGACCCCTCACCAATAAGGTTTTCATCTTACCCACTTCTCCAAATGGCACTTCTCAAAATCACCAATGACTTCCAGATGTTTACATTTCTGAATTCTAAATTTTCATTAGTCATATTACTCTGTCAATGGGCAGCATTTGACCCTTTTATTACTTCTTATTTTGAACATATTTTTTCCTAGGTTTTTGACTTACCACCAACTTATCTTCTCTTCCTCAGCATTTGGCTCAGAGCTCAGTCCTTTGCTCTTTTACCCTCCCCTCTCCTTCTCTCCCCTCTCTATTTCTGGGTATTTCTACATTTCTATCATTCATATTCACAGTGGTTCTCTTTATATATATATTCAAATATACTTACCGTGTTAGATCTTATTTCAAAATGTTAAGTAGAAAAAGAAGATGTTGACATTTTTAAGTTGGATATAATCTTACTTATTCAATTATGTCCTTGTTTATGATATGCTGCTTTTAGTTTAGCCATGCCTGAATATTTGCATGTTGATATATATCATCTGTAACATCATAAATTAATTCCACTTTATCTCTTGTTTATATTTATTAATATATTATAGATATTTTTAAAACTCTATGAATAGTAGGCTATTTTATATGACTTTTCCTTTAGGGTAGTAAAAAGGGTGTTAAATTGTATGTGATAATATGAGGGCATTGGGACTGATTGGATTGAAAATATAGCCGTGGTGATCTCACATCCATTGACTTGTAAAACCTTCTATGTTTTACTGCTTGACATTTTTTTTCTCTCTTTCTACCCTAACCTAGATTAATACTATCAACATCCTACTTGACATCTCCATTTAGATTTCTAATAGGTATCACAAACATAAAGCAATACATTTAAATCCACTACCCTAACCTACTCCTCCCCCCAACTTTCCCATCTAGAAAATGTCATCCCTATTGACCCAGACGCTCAAACTTAACACACAGAATTCACCCTGATTCTATAGTCAGTCAGTGCCCATCTTCAATCACTCAGCAAGTTCTTTCTGTTCCATCTTTCATTATTCTCCAATCTCCCAGTTGCTTCAAAGTACTTTAGCTTTTGAGGCAGTAGTAACTTTTCTTTTCCTCTACTTTATATTTTGTCATCCATCTGGAACTTGGAGGCACAGTATAAACCCTCAACTCCTTTGCTGAATCTGGATCTGAGCAAGCAAGAAAATTCAAGGGAACTTTGTATTGCAATTAAATTCAAAGACTAGAGATTACCCCTCTTTTTGTATAATAAGTTATTATATATATGCTAAGAGGCTTATTATCTTCTTGTTTAAATGACCCAGTTAGACTCTGACCTTTCTAATGAGAGATTCTTATCTTCCTCTCTTTCTTTCTTTCTTTCTTTCTTTCTTTCTTTCTTTCTTTCTTTCTTTCTTTCTTTCTTTCTTTCTTTCTTTCTTTCTTTCTACCTGCCATCTCTTTATCCCCTTGCTTATATCTGAAGTCTTCCTCCAGTTCCATCTATGGATATTGGAATGATTGAGTACCTGTGATTGAAGTGGTGGTGACAAAGCAAGAACCAGGAATGAAGAAAAGGCATTCCTTCATTCAACAAATATTCATTGAGCTCCTACCATATGCGATACACTATTCTTCTACTAGAGAGATGGTAGTGAACCACACAGTGCTCAATTCTTGAGAAGTTAAAATATTTTAAAAATTCAGAGTGATAATTTCTTTGAAGAAACTAGAGTATCTGTCAAGAAAGTAGGGTTCTATTTTCGACAGAGTTGGTAGGATGCCTTTCTGAGAAGACGACTTTGAGAGAGATCTGAATGATGAGGAGCTATCTGTACAAATGTCAAAGGAAAGTATTGATGAGCACAAGGACCAAGCTTGGCATGTTTCAGGAACAGCATGAAAATCAGTGAGGAAGAGAAAAGTAGGAGACAGGCCAAATTACAGCTGAGTCATTAGACAGTTTTAGGAGTTGGCAAAGAGTTTGGATTTGATTCTAAGTGTGATGGGAAGCTGCTAGATGATTTTAAGAGGGGAATAATCTGATTTAAATTTTTAAAAATCATCTGGCCTCTGTGGGGAGGAAAAGCCATAAGAAACATTAATGAGAAAAGGGATACAAATTAGTAGGCCATCATGGCAGCTCAGGGAGAGATGATGGTAGTTTTGGCCTAAAGCGGTAATTTTAAAATGGTAGACAACTTTATGGGATTAGCAATATTGTAAAGGAAAAAGAAATAAGAGAGGGCATGCATGAGTTTAGGAAGATGGATGTTACTACCTGAGATCAAGTATGGGTTGCTTAATGAGTACCAAAAGGAGAACAAAGTATCAACTGCACTTTGAGAATCAGAAAGTGTCAATGTGGATAGGACATAGGAGACACTATGAAGTCTACATCAGAGTGGATTTCATATGAATTGTAATAGTTTGAACCTGAAATAAATACTTTCCCTATACATCCTTCTGGATTCCATGTGGGAAAGACAGTTTGTTCACCACTATACAGTCTGATATTAAAGACTAATGGGACTAATGGATTATTTTTGTAGGACATTTATCTGGGATTGTTGAAATGCCAAATAGTGGGGCCCTAGTCACATGTCATTTTAGTCATGGTTTGAATGATACATGTTCCTTGATGAGATCTGTCACATTGCTGAAGGCTTGATTGAAATAAGTGAACTCTTGGGTCCTATCCCATTTGGATGGAAATAAAACAGAGTTAAATAAGCTGCCCATGCATGGCTTCTCTGTTAATGCATACCATACAATAGAGTGCATGAGTCTCCAATTAGTCCCAATTGTCAGGCTCCTGAGAGGGAGCATGGCTTTTGGAAGTAAATATACAAAACTTTGACTTAACTGATTAACCAGCTATGGTGGTTTGGAGCTATGTACCTCAGAAAAATATGTTCTTAAACTTAATTCATTCCTTTGGGTGTGAATCCTTGCAGATAGGCTCTTTTGATGAGGTTACTTCAAATAAGCTGTGGCCCAGGATGGGTCTTAATCTTATCACTAAAGGCCTCATAGGGAATGTCTCAGAGAAAAAAAGCCAAAAGGAGGCAGCCAGAAGCTGAAAGCCAATGGAACCCTGAAAAGAAGGGAAAGGACTAGAGAGGTTGCCAAGTGCATTGCTATGTGACAGATGAGCCAAGTACCAAGGATTGCCAGCAGCCAGCCCCAGAACACCATTCTTTAAGAAGAAAGCATCGCTTTGATGATGTCTTGATTTGGACTTCCACTAGCCTCAAAACAATGAGCCAATCAATCCTGTTGCTTAAACCAACACACTGTATGGTATTTCCTTTGGCAGCCAGAAAACTAAAACACTAGCATTGCAGAAATGGAAGGGGAGATTTCAGGGAAGCTATAAACTAGGAATAAAGTGTTCTTTCTCCATGAATGGGAAATAAGTGATAAAAATGGAAACAGAATGAATATAGCTGTACCCCAGTGAATATAGAGAATGTTTCAGGAGCATCACTCTGTCGAAGTTCAATGATTTAGTGACCAGATAAAATAAACCTTAATTAATTTTATTATATTGGATTCTCAAGTTTATTTTAAATTGGGTTGGTATCCAACAAATCTAAAAAGATTATGATGTATGTAGCATTCCAATCACTAAACACATAGGCTTTATCCAGATGTCCTGTTGTCCTGATAGGGACCCAATGGCTTTCACTGTTGGATTTAAAGAGTAAGTATTACCAGATAACTATTTCTAAGAAAAGTAAGAAGATGGCCTACTTTTTGCATGAATTAGAATTTAATTTAATTTTTTAAGTTTGAAAGTACTTCTTTCAACATTTCAAGAACCCTCACCACCTTTCAGAGGTGCTGATGGAAAAGTGGCTAGGAATAAAGACTGTTTGGAGGTGTGTTGTGGTTGATAGAAGGCTTTTTGGAAAGGCTTCATAAGAACCTGAGAAATGATTTACAATTTTAGACCAGAGTGAGAAAACCATGCTGAAACTTATCTGCCCACTGTTGATTATGACATAATTCTAGATTACAGGACTCTGGACACATTTATCAAGCAGAAGATGAGTAAGGGTTTTACTGAGCAAGCATTCTGAGCTCTTCCTAAACAACTAGTAAATGCTGATAAATTTAATTTGATAACCAGTTTGTAAGAAATTGGAGTGATAAGGCAAAATGATAAGAGGAGGATGGTGAGGAAGAAAATAGCCAGAATTTTCAACAGTAGTAGAATATTTGACAGCTTGGCCTGATATTACTCTCATGCTGAAGTTGGCTATCCCTGACATATTTAGACTCTCCATATAGAGAATACCAATTTTAGTGTGCACTAACATGATTGCCTTACTTATGTTCTCTTACCACTGCCAGGTTGGACCTAATACTGGGTGACAATTCTTGGTGACTAAAAACAATATTGTTGTTTGTCAGGATTGAACAAAGGGAGCATGCATGCCACTAAGCCATTTTCAATTAGTGGGGACCTTTTCTAGTGAGGCAGTTTGAGCCATCTGGAAAGGCCAAGAGGATGGAAGCCTACGGCTACCCTAAAAATAAAAATTAAAAAAATTGCCAAATGCAGCCCTGGATTATGTCACCAAAAGCCTTTCATTGGTGTCTCTTTTTGCTAGTGGCAGATTGGCAAAGAGCTTACTGGGTGATTTAGAGATGCAGAAAGAAGTGGATGCCAAGAAGCAAAACATTCTGGCAAGGATATGAGCCTTCTAGGGTGTGAGAATAACAGATATTATCACACATTAATGGAGCATCATAGAGAACAGTGGTTCTCAACTGGGGGAGATATTTGGCAATATTGAGGGGCATTTTAGTTTATAACAACTGGGGGGTACTACTTGCATCTTGTGGGTTGATGTCAGGCATGATCTTAAATGTACTTCAATGTAGGACAGCCATGTAATATCCAAAGTGCCAAGTGACAATGCTGAGAAACCCTGGTATAAAGTATTATAATATTCTGTAAATTGACTATGGAAACTGTGACATTTTGAAGTTTTGTGAATCCCAGAAAATATCATGTTCTTTGAATTAATCCATTCGTGTGGGTGTAGGACTGCATTAGATTCAGTTAAGGGAACATTGATTAGATCAACTTTTGATAAGATCACTTTAGGGCCCTTGATTAGACTACAACAGTGGAGCATGACCCTGGTTGGGTCTCTACCTTCTTGCTGGAGGCTTATGTGGACAGAGAACTGAAAGCAGAAACACAAAGAGAGAAAGAGAGTGTTGCCATTATACTGTGCCATGTGGGAAAGGGCTCCAGGATCGCCTGCAGTTACAGAAACACAAAGAAACCCCAAGAGGCTGAGAGAGGTCCCTGAGACTGGAGGCTGAAATCAGGGGAGCACAGAGGCACAGATGAGGCTCCCAAGAGGCTAGGCGCACAGAGCAGCCAAAAACTGAAGAGACAAACCCTGCCATGTACTTGATTGCCGACATCTGAGCTCAGGGAGAAAGCAGCCTGGAGGAGAAGGCAGAGACCCAGATGGAGAGCCACCATTTTGCCTTGCCACATGACAGGTGCCCAGGATGTGCCAGCAGCCAACGTTTGGTGAGAGAGCATTGTTGATGATGTCTTACTTTGGACACATTTGCAGCATGGAAGCTATAAGCCTTTACCCTGATAAGTCCCTATTGTAAAACCCAACCCATTTCTGGTATTTTGTCCCCAGTGGTATTAGCAAGCTAAAAGAGAAATAATTGATGCTGAGACCAGTTAGTATAGGGAAAGAGGGAAGGCATCTGGGACCAAGTAGAAAACATGGCTGGCCGAGAACATGGCCATGAGACCCTACCCGGAAACCCCCTGCTATTAAGAAAACCAGAAAGACCCCACCTAGACCTTGGCCATGAGGTCCTATTTGGAACTCTTTTCGGGGTCAAGGAGAAGCCCATATACATTCAAACAGAAGCCCTCACCACTGGCCCCCTGAAAGCTAACTGCAAACAGCTGAGACCCCTCCCCTTTATTAGGAAAGGGGAGGAGGAAAGGTCTTAAAAGGCCTAACCCAGGGCCCCATACCCGTAACTCATCCTGTAGCATACTCGCTATCCATGTCTTGGATTGTGTACTGTTTTTCTTTTCTTGTTTCTTAATAAACTCTTTACTCCATTGCCCATCCTATGGTGTGTTCTTAAAATCCTTTATGCGGCATAGCCAAGAACCTAGAAGCCCAGAACCCAGAGTGTTCCGCTAACAGTACTACTTCTTCATAATATTGAGGGCAATTCATGGTGTTGGATCCATGGAAGGTAATCTGTTCTAGAACTCTTTTGAATAACTTTCTTTTACACCATATGGGAAGTGCATTTCCCTCTACTAATTCAGGTGGCAGAAAGCCTTCCCTACCAAGAAGGCAAATGTAGAGGCAATTACAATTAGAGAAGGTCTAGAAATTTTGTTTGGGAATTGTACATTGATATCTGTGCAGCATCCTTGTTGGTTTGAATCATTTAACTCATTATTCCATGCATCTCTCTCTCTTAAGCATTTAACAAAATAATGAATAACTCTTTTATTCAACATTGGCCTAATTTCTAGTTATTTTAAATAAGCCACAAAGCACGTATGCAGGGCAGTATAAATCAGCAACCATGGGTCTCCTGTAATTTGGGCATTGTTAATAAACTCTCCTAGCACTAAAGACTGATGGTGCAAGCTGCCAGTCATCACTCTGGTACATCATTTGAGGAATTTCAAGGACACATCTCTTGTTTTCTAAAGACAACAGTAAGCAAAAGCTGTCACACATTTGGATGGAAATTTCTCATATAAACTTTGTAAGCTTCACCTGTTCCCTTTGAATAATAGAATGAGATTAATCTTTCTGAGGAAGAGGTACCTTGATATTCTTGGAACATGCTTGAAAATAAGAATTAAATGTTATCATTTGATATATTTATTATGTTCCCTAGAGACAGGGAAAAACATCATTAAAGGTATGGCATGGTATAAATATATGGTGTGGGTTAAAAAGAATTTGTTCATTAAAAAGGACTTTAGCCAAGATTTCCTAGACCACCCACCTAGGATCAAAAAGCCTATTTTTCAATTTGGTTATTATGTTGAAAATTTTTCTGGGCTTATGTTGGTAGCTGAAATCCACAAGAACAATGGAGAAGTTTTGCAATATGGCTGCACTGCATAGTGTCAGTTGCCTGGAATAAAACAGTATTGGACGATTTCTTACCTCTCCAAGGGGACTCAAGATATATATCAGAACTTTAATGAATAGACTAGAAAACATTCCATCCAGAACAAAAGCACCTAGGTTGGTTTACTAGACTGTGTACACAAGGTCACTGGAAATGGTGTAAACTGATTTTTCTACTCATTTGTTGATATTTGGATGAGTGCTCTGGAGGATCCTAAACTACTATTTTAGGTTAGAACAATGGGGCAAATAGGAATGTAGCAATCCATGTGCATTTGAAGTCAAGGAAAGCACCAAGGATTTTATTGGTTGGTGGCTGCTTTGTCTGGGAAAAAGAATATTGATGCCCCCAGGTGTGGTGCCTATGCTTGTTAAGGCTCTAAGTTATTGCAAATAAGCAAGTCATTGAAAGAGGACTCCATATTTGATAATTGATAAATGCCTACCAAATGACAAAGTGCAGCTGAAGACTTTGGGGCTCTAACCAATAGAAGAGTGCATTCCAAGAATCTTCTACCTCCTGGAGAAGGTAAATAGAGAGCAAATCCTCCATACTTTATGCCAGGCCAGAGAGGAGATTTGCTCTAAATCCTGATGACAAGTGGGCAGTGGTGAGGAAAGTGAAAAGAGAGGGACTCTAAGACCAAACTGTGAAAGGATAACAAAATTGTCTATCAAAATGTATAATCTATATTGCTCTTTGCCCATTCACAAGATCACATGAAAGGAGCTTGGCCACGAAGAAAAGCCAATCCTCCCTGTCCCAGAATTGTGTATGAATTGCAGTGTAAAGGTGTTTGTCTTTGAGTAGTGAGAGTGAGAAAAGGACAAGGGGCTTAATAAAAAAGATATCTAAGAGAAAACTTCCTAATGGTTGGTGATTAACTAATTGAAGGTTTGAATGGTATAGGGTACTCAGAAATGAAACTCATGCTGCCTTATGATGCGATATAAACCAAAGGAAGAGGATAAATTTTTGAGGTAAAATGATAAGATCAGTTGTAGCTATATTGAATTTGATGAAATACACTAAGTAAAGATGTTTGGAATAAAGTGGAATATATATGTCTAAATGCCAAGAGAAATATCTGTGCTCCAGGTATAAAAGAGATGAAGATGGAAGCTTTACTAGAGACGGTGTGATAAGGGGACTGGGTCTAAAACAGAGAGCCTGAGAAACACCAGCTTGGACAGCAGAAAAAGAACCTGAAAATGGACCTACATAGCACAGTTAGAGAGACAAAAACAAGATGAGGAGATTCCAGAACCATGAACATCCAAGGAAGAAAGTAGCTCAAGAAACAAAGAGTAGCTCAAGAGAGTCAAATGCTCAAGGATAGATCACATATTGGGTAATAAAACCAGTCTCAGTAGATTTAGAAAGATTGAAATTGTACAAAGCATCTTCTCAGAACATAATGGAATGAAGCTGGAAATCAATAGCAGACAGAGAATTGGAAAATCCACAAATATATGGAAGTTAAATAACACTATCTTAAAAAAAATCAGTGGATCAAAGGAGAAATTGCAAGGGAAATTAGGAAATATTTTGAGAAGAATGAAAATGAGAATACAATGTATCAAAAGTTATGGGATGCAGTGAAGACAGTGCTGAGAGGGAAATGAATAATCTAAACTCTTACATTAAAAAAGAAGAAAGAGCTAAAATCAAAAGCCTACTTGCACACCAGGAGAAATTAGAAAAAGAACAGCAAACTAACACCAAAGCAAACAGAGTGAAAGAACAGCAACAACAAAAAAATTAGAGCATAAAAAAATGAAAACGAGAATTAAAACAACAGACAGAATTAACAAAACTAAAAGTTGGTTCTTTGAAAAGGCCAATAAAATTGACAAACCCTTAGCTTGATTGAATACAAAAAAAGAAAGAAGACATAAGTAAATAAAATTAGAAAGGAGAGGGTAACATTACCACTGACCCCACCAAAATAAAAAGGATCATAAAAGGATACTACAAAAAACTGTATGCCAATAAATTAGACAAACTATATGAAATAGGAAAATGCTTAGAAACACACAAACCTACATAGACTCTAGAAGAAATAAATGACTTCAACAGACCAATTACAAGTAAAGAGATCAAACTGGTCAACTACAGCCCCCTAACAAAGAAACAATAAGGACCAGATGTCTTCACAGGTGAATTCTACCAATCATTCCAAAAATAATTAATACCAATCATGCTCAAACTTTTAGAAAAAATTGAGGAGGTGGGAATACCACCTAACTCATTGTATGAGGCCAGCATTACTCTAATACCAATGCCAGATAAAGATACTACAATAAAAGAAATTTACAGACCAATTTCTCCATGAGCATAGATGTAAAAATCCTCAGCCAAATACTTGCAAGTAGAATCCAGCAACACATCAAAAGAATTATACACCATAATCAAGTGGGTTTTATCCCAGGTATGCAAGGGTGGTTCAACATATGAAAATCAATTAATGTAATACACCACATTAATAAAATGAAGGAAAAAAACAAATGATCATCTCAATTGAGTAAAGAAAAGGCATTTGACAAAATTCAGCATCCTTTCTTGATAAAAAAACACTTAGAAAAAGTTGAATAGAATGAAAAGCCCACAACTAACATCATACTCCATTGTGAAAGACAGAAATCTTTTCCTCTATTATCTGGAGCAAGACAAAGATGCCCACTGTCACCACTGTTATTCGACATTGTACTGAAAGTTTGGTACAGAGCAGTTAGGCAAGAAAAAGAAATAAAAGGCACCCAAATTGGAAAAGAAGAAGAAAAGCTCTCACTATTTGTAGGTGACATGATTAAATATATAGAAAACCATGAAAAATCTACAACAAAGCTACTATATTCAATAAATGAATTCAGGAAAGTGGAGGGGTAAAAGATCAACATGCAAAAATCATTAGTGTTTCTATACATTAGTAATGAGCAATCTGAGGAAGAAATCAAGAAAATAATTCCATTTACAATAGCAACTAAAAGAGTAAAATATGTAGGAATAAATTAAACCAAGTATGTAGAACACCTTTACATAAAAAACCACGAAACATTGCTAAAAACCATCAAAGAAGACCTAAATAAACAGAAGGATATTCTGTGCTCATGGATTGGAAGACTAAATGTCATTAAGATGTTGATTCTAGAGAAGTGGATGTGGCTCAAATGATTGAGCTCCCACCTAGTACATGGGAGGTCCTGGGTTCAGTTCCTGCTGCCTCCTAAAGAAGACAAGCAAGACAGCAAGCTGACGCAAGGGGCTTATGCAGCAAGCTGATGCAAAATGATGATACAACAAAAGACAAAAGGAGGAAAACATAATGAGAGACACAACAATGCAGGGAGCAGAGGCAGTTCAAGCGATTAGGCACCTGTCTCCCACATGGGAGGTCCCAGGTTTAGTTTCAGTGACTCCAAAAAAAAAAAAGGAAAAACCAGTAGACAACAAACAAACACAAAAAAGGCAAACAAAGAGGGGGTGGGGAGAAAGAAACAAAATAAATCTTTAAAAAAAAAAGATGTTGATTCAATCCAAAATGATTTACAAATTCAACTCAATCCCAATCAAAATACCAACAGCCTATTTTTCAGAAATGGAAAAGCTAATTATCAAATTTATTTTGAATGGCAAGGGCCCCAAATAGCTAAAAACATCTTGAAAAGAAGAGCAAACTTGGAGGACTCATACTTCCTGACTTTAAAGCATATTGCAAAGCATGGTCCTGGCACAAGGATAGATCTATTAACCAATGGAATCGAATTGAGAGTTCAGAAATAGACCCTCACCTGTGGCCAATTGATTTTTGACAAGGTTGCCAGGCCCACTCAATTGGGAAATAATATTCTCTTTAAAAAATGGAGTTGGAAGAATTGGATATCCATATTCAAAAGAATGAAAGAGGATCCCTATCTGACACCACGTACAAAAAGTTAACTCAAAATGGATCAAAGACCTAAATATAAGAGCCAGGACTATAAAACTTTTAGAGGAATGTGTAGGGAAGCATCTTCAGGATCTTGTGCTAGACAATGGTTTCTTTATATCGAAAGCTCAAGCAGCTAAACAAAAAATAGATAAATGGCACTTCCTCAAATTAAAAATTTTTATACCTCAAAGGACTTTGTCACAAAATGAAAGGACAATCTACCTAATGGAAGAAAATATTTGGAAACCACATATCTGATAAGGGTTTAATATCCAAAATATATAAAGAAATCTTACAATTCAACAATAAAATGACAAAAGTCAATTAGAAAATGGGCAAAGGAATTGAATAAACATTTCTTCAAAGAGGATATGCAAATGACTAAAAAAAGCACATGAAAAGATTCTCAACATAAGCTTTTTATTTTGAAAGGAAAATTAGTATTTACATTGATTGTGGTATGTGAGGTACTGATACATACATATATTCAACCATGTTAAGACTTTTTAAAAAATATATTTTTTAAAGATACTTAGAGTACATAAATGTTACACAAAAAATATATAGATTCCCATATGCCCCACTCCCCACACCTCCCACACCCTCCCACATAAACATCCTTCATTAATGTGGCACATTCATTGCAATTGATAAATGCATCCTGGGGTTTTGCCACTGAGGATAGACCATAGTTCACATTGTAGTCTACACTCTCTCCCACACAGTTCTGCATGTTATGTGACAATATAAAATGGCTTATATCTGTCATTGCAATGTTATTCAGAATGATTCCCAAGTCTCGAGAAATCCCCCATATTACAATTGTTTTTCCCTCTCCCTGCCTCCAGAGCCTCTAGTGGTCACTGTCTCCACATCAATGTTATAATTTCTTCCAACGCTAGAATCACAATAAATCTATAGTAGAATACTAGTAAGTCCACTCTAGGCCATAGTTCATTCCCCAATCCTGAGGATTCTGGGATGATGATGATCATTCCACCTCTAATTGAGAGAAGGCGCTGATCCCATACAGCCGATGGATGGGAATCTCTTGCTTGCAGTTGTTGGCTCTCTCATTACCTTGGTATGGTGGTTGTCAATCCTTTTCCTTGTTAGTTTTCCTGGGTGAGTCCAATGAACTGCAGAGTGGGTGTAGCAACTCCACTGAGGTTCCAGGCTCAGCTGGCATATGGACAGCCCAAAGACTCCAGTCTTTCAGATGTACACCTACAAACTCCAGCACCAAGTATAGGTTTAAACAAAAGGGACAGATGAACCATGTGTAGGGAAGCCATAATTGAGTCCAACTCTGTTACTCTCAGGAGCACAAACTCCAAAGTAGGGCTGCTGGCAAAGCACCAAACCCTGGAGTTATCTGCCCTGATCACAGGACCTGGGTGTCTCCAGAGCCCTCAGGAGCCCCACTATTTGAGTTAGTATCCACTTTGGCAGTTTATGAGATCCTGCTGAAATATGCATAAGTGTTACCTCTGGGATGGCCTCCTGACTCATTTTGAAGTCTCTTAGCCATATAAACTCATTTGTCTTTACCTCCCCCCTCCCCCCTTTATTCAAGGTCTTTTTCCAGTTGCATTGCTGGTTGGTGCTTGGTAGTAATCCCTCGGTGCCAGGGAGGCTCATCCCCAGGAGTCATGTCCCATTCTGGGGGGAAGGTAATGTGTTTATATGCTGAGTTTGGCTTAGAAAGAGGCTGCATTTGAGCAACAAGGCTCTCAGGAGGCAACTCTAAGGCACCCCATAGCACTAGGATAAGTTTCAATTTCACAACCAAAGGCTCATAAGCATAGTCTTCAGTATCAAGGGCCCATCAATGGATCATCCTTCTTTGCCGTCATTGCACCTGCATTGGGGGACTGTTGCTGCTCCATTAGAGAATGTGGTAGAGCCCTCGAGGATGGGAATTCAATATTCTCTCTGTTATTGTGTGAATCTCCACCCACTGTGACAATGTCCCTTGAACATTTGAACATATTAATATACATTATATGTATGCCCAGGTTAAGTTCCTCCCATGTATCCACCATCACTGACACCCCACAT
Source organism: Cabassous unicinctus (assembly GCA_029593785.1). Lineage (NCBI taxonomy): Eukaryota > Metazoa > Chordata > Mammalia > Cingulata > Chlamyphoridae > Cabassous > Cabassous unicinctus. The sequence continues at coordinate 24,638 of JAQZBX010013671.1, forward strand.
CAATGATCCTCCCCTGCCCCAGGTTGTAACCCTTCTGTGATCTAAAGACTCTTTAAAAATAAAGCCAATAAAATAGCCAAATACAATTAATAGGAAAATGAAATAATAATGATAGGTTTAAATATAAGAAATAAAACACATAAAAATTTTAAAAAACTAAAACTCAAATTAAATTAAAAGATTAGGATATTAAAAATAATGAAAAATATTAATTTTTTTTTAACATTTTGCCTTTCATCACTGTAATATCCAGTGTCCTGTATGTACAGTGACATTTTCTTCCATTTGTTCCCCAGTGTCTTACTTTTTTTCATTTTGTTCTCAAAGTTTTAGGTCACAGTAAAGTCATACAGAATAGAGGGGATTCCCATATACTCAGCATCCTCCCCTTTTACACCTTCCCATATTAATACCTTTTTATATATGGATGGTACCTTTGTTACAACTGATATACAAATAGTGAAACACAGCTACTAACCATGGTCAATGGTTTACATTATGGTTTACATTTTAGACCATACACTTTTATAAATTTTGATGATTTTTAATATGGCCTGTGTCCATCATTGCAAGATCATGTGGGACACATCCATTGCCCTCTAAATACCCTCTCTTCCATCTATTCTATTCCTCCCTCTCCCTCCCCTAGGGGCCCACAGTGACCCCTGCCTTCACTCCTTGGGTGACAAGATTCATAGTTACTTGCAGCAACACTGAGGTCTTGACACACTAGTTTGTCCTCCTTTATTAGGAACCGCCCATGCTCTCTAGAGACTCCCACCTCTCTGTTTGTGAACAAATCGGTCCTCCCCAGGATGGGAGTACAACTCCTTTCCACTCATTATGTGAGTCTCCACCCACTGATACAACACATTATGACAATATGATCACTCACACGCTTCCTAGAAGTCTCCTCCAGGTGCACCTTGTCCCGAATGCCTCCTCCATCCAGTACCCTAAACCAGTAACCCTTCCTTGTCATATTGCTATAAGAGCATTCCCAACTTTGTACTTTCAACCACATACCAGCCACTCCTCAGTGTTCACCTGGTCCCTCTCCCAACCCTCCCCACAGTTCCCTGGACCTTCCAAGCCTCCTTCCCCAATCTACCCACCTGTCAAATCTGCACCACCAAACCCAATAATATCACTAGTCTCCTATCATATCCCTTCAATGCACAACTACACATTTTCACCTTACCATAGATTACATCTATATGGGCGTTGGTTCACAACTTTCTTCTCCTTTTCTATTTCCTGTAAGCGTATCTTCCAGACAATAGCTCTCTGAGTCTGCTCAATTTGCTTAATTCATATCAGTGAGGTCATGTAATATTCGTCCTTTAATGCCTGGCTTGCTTCACTCAACATAAGGTCCTCAAGATTGATCCATGTCATCCCATGTGTTAGCACTCTATTCCTTCATACAGCTGAGTAATATTCCATTGTATGTATGTACCACATTTTGTTTATCCATTCATCTGTTGATGGGCATTTGGCTTGATTCCAACTTTTGGCACTAGTGAATAATGCTGCTATGAACATTGGTGTTCATATATCTGTTCGTGTCTTTGCTTTCAATTCTTCTGGGTATATACTCAGCAGTGGAATTCAACACTAGCTTTAGGGACATGCAAATCAAAACCCAATGATATTATGTTGAGCAAAGCAAGCCAGACACAAAAGGACAAATACTGTGTGAAGGCTTTACTATGAACCAAATATATTGTGTAACATATTGTTTGATTAAAAAAAATTATATGTATCCAGTACATTTAATTGAGAAATGTATATACTTATTCATCTGTGTTTACTTTTTAGTTTTTAATTGTTTATATTTTCAATTATTAAATGTGCAAAATAAAGTAAAAAAAAAAACCAATGAGACACCATTTCACACTCACTAGAATGGCTACTGTTAAAAAAACAGAAAGTTGCAAGTGTTGGAAAGGATGTGGAGAAATAGGAACATTCATTCATTGCTGGTGGGAATGTAAAATAGTGCATCCACTGTGGAAGAGAGTTTGGAAGTTCCTCAGGAAGCTAAGTATAGGATTACCTTATGAACTGGCAATCCCACTTCTAGGTATATACCCAGAAGAACTGAAGCAGGGAATCCAACAGATACCTGCACACTGATGTTCAGTCATAGCAACATTATTCACAATTGCCCAAAGATAGAAGCAATCCAAATGAATGGATAAACAAAATACAGTATATGAATACATTGTAATACTCTACAGCTGTAAAAAAGAAATGAAGTCCTGATGCATGTGACAACATCGATGAACCTCGAGGACAGTATGCTGAGTGAAATAGCCAGACACAAAAGACAAATATTCTATGATCTCATTGATATGAATTAATTATAATAAGTAAGCTCTTAGATTTAGAATATAGACTCTAAGTGATAGATTGTGGGTAGAAAATGAGGAACTGATGCTTAATTTGCACAAAATTTCCATTTAGGTTGATTATAAAGTTTTGAAAATGGATGGTGGTGATGGTAGCACATTATTGAGTATAATTAACAGTGCTTAATTTTGTATATGGATGTGGTTGAAGGGGCGTGTTTTGGGTCTTATACGTTTTTAGAATGAAAGTTAGAGAATAAAACATTGGACTGTGCAACAGAGTGAACCCTGTTGTGGACTAATGACTGGAGTTAAAAGTACAAATATAAGAATGTTCTTTCATGAATTATAACAAATATGTGAAACTAATACAAAGCGTTATGGTATATGGGGAAAATACACCTACTGCAAACTGTGGACTATAGTTAATAGTACTATTTTAATATTTTTTCATCAATTATAACAAAGGAACCACACCAAGGCAGTGTCAGTAATAAGGGGTTATCTGGGAATGCTGCACTTTCTACATTATTTTTCTGTAAACCTACAATTTCTATGAATTTTTAGAAAGTAATAATAATAAGCCATACCTCACAGGCCTGTGTATTGGGTGTTTTATATGAGATAATCCATGTAAATTGCTTCACATAGTGCCTAGAACATGGAACCTCTCAATAAATGCTGACTACTACTTTTAAAAAAATAGTACAATTATAAAAATGTGCTATCATAAATTTTAATAAAAGTTCCACACCAATGCAGGGTGTTGGTGGTGAGGTGGTATATGGGAACCCTGTATTTTATGCATGATTATTCTGTAAACCCAGAACTTCTCAAATAAAAAAAAAAAGTGAAACAAGGAGTAGCTCACTTGTATCAAATGCAACTTAAAGGTCAAGAAAAGTAAAGACTAAGTGCCCACCTGGCACCAAGGTTGTTAACATTAACTTTATTACTTGATAATAACTTTGTTATTACTAACAATAGTCATTCTTCATCTGAAATTCAAATTTAAGTGATCATCCTGTATTTTAGCTAGCAGCCTTTGTATACATATTTCTCATTGTGACAAGATGTGGTTTAAGTTTAGCTTTCATAGCAAGAATTAACTAGAGCATCCATTCTGGTAAGTTTCCTTTTCTCTATCAAGTGAGACACAAGGCCACTGTCTAGGAGAGAGACATGGTGGCAGTATCAAAAATTTGGGGAAATGTAGAAGGTTTGAAATAACTGCTGTGGAGAAGAGGGGAGGGAGTCAATTCAGAAAACATAGAGTTATTTCCAGGTACATTGAAAACTTCCTTGACTTCAGAGACCTTGAATTGATTGAGATACCAATCTGTATATATGTGTGTCACTAATCTGCTGAGGAAGTTCAATTGGAAAATGGAGTTGCCAATACTGCAAGAGATGATGAAAGTGCTGGACTATGGAAACTGAGCTAGACAGAGAGTGAAGTTAAGAGAATGGAGGAAGGAAATAAAGGATTCAAGGAAACGAACTTGGTATAAAGTTGAAGAATACACAAAGAGTGACTGAATGAGCTAAAATGAGGCTGTGGATACGCGAGAGGGATGTTGGAACTTAATATCTCAGAAACAGAGGTGTTCCGAGCAATGATTAATTCCAGCTTTGAGTTATGAGAATGGAAACCAAAGAGGATGGGATATGAAACTTACTGGGGATTATAAGGTGAAAAAATAACCTAAAAGACATTAGGGAATAAAGAACCAGGAGGATGTAAAAACTTCCTCCTAGTCCTAGTGGGCTTTGGTGTGGGTGAATGAGAAATGTATTAATAAGAGCACGACTAGCTGCCTCCATAAATTAGTGGCCTAAAATAATAATTATTTATTTTATATTCATGTTGCAATCCCAGTCATTAGCACTCCTGACTTGCTCTCCAAACAGTGATTTAGTGAACCAGGTTCCTTCCATCTGTGGTTCTACCATCTCAACAAAAGGCTCCCAAGGATTTCCTGGGGTTGTCTTCAGTTTAGCCAGGAGGAAAGAAAAAGTCCCTTGGGAGGATTGCACATGGAAAGTTTCTATGAGCCAGATCTGGAAATAGCACTCAACACTTTTCCTTACATTGTGTTGGCTAACATACAGTCACGTCTGACTGCAAGGCCTGCTCATCCACGGCATCTAGCTTTGTGGCCTAGAGGAAAAGAAAACATATTTCAGTGAACAGGAGTCCATCTCTGCCCCAGACAACTTCCACTTGCAAGCTTTCAGGGCTAGCCGTGTCATTAGGAAGAGAAAATTTTTACTTAAGGCAAAGAGTTAAATAAAACCTTCAGTGAAATCAAAGGTCTGAGTGGAAAGGCCAGGAAAAGAGAGGAACACTGTGAGGCCAGGTTAGGAGAGAGGAAAGAGACTTTTGTTGGAGAAGAGTATGGGAGGGCACAGATGCCTGGAGAGATTTATAACCTGAGTGATGATCAGGATAAACTGGACATGAAGTCACGTTTTCTAACAACAAGGCCTTCAGAGGAGTTACTCACTGTTCCCATTGGCCTGGGTTTGATTTCTAGGAACCCTGATCACCCAGAGGAGTTTGTAGTCAATTTTCTGATCCTTAAAGTAGTGTGGATGGGACCCAGTGTTTGCAGGCCTGGGCTCTGTGCCTCTGAAATACTTCCTACTTGCTCCATTCCATAGTGTATTATTTTATTTTATTTTATTTTGTAATGAATTCTATTGCACACTATTACGCTAAATGCAATTTTATGTGAAGGGTAACTTTCCTGTTCTCCCTTCCCCATGTATATATCCTTTAGAAACCTCATATTATGTTGGTATATCATTTTTAGTTGATTAAATGTGATATTTGTGATCATTTCTATTAAAATGGGCTTGAATCCCTTACAGTGTCAGAATGTTATCTCCTACTATAATTTTGTTCCAAAGGTAAAATAAGATGTGAATTCCAATATTTCAAACTATAATCCCTTTTCCAGGAATTTAATCTGCAATAAATTTGAAGACTATCTTTAGAGTATAATATGTTAATAAGATACTATTATAAATAAGGCAAAAATTTAACTCAGTTTAAGACAAAGTATTATTAGTACTATGTTAGAAATTCTTAACTGAATGAAGGAAGAAGGTCTGAAGAGTTTTATTTTTTTAAAGAAAAGTTTCAAAGTCTCATGAAGTACACCTAGCATATGTTGAAATTAAATTATGCCATAATATTTTTAAGAAATGAAAAAAATGCATGCAATCATGTTTTCATGCATTTTTTTTCTCATCAGCCACTTAGCTGTTGCTCATACATGGTCTACATATGAGAGGTTTTTTTTTTAAGCCTTTTTTGGTCTACTTATGGAGAATAAAGAATTAAAGGACAATAGCAAACCATTAATCAAGACCAAATTTTTAAAAAACCAATTATTGCTCATGTCCTACAGTTTACTCATCTTCTTAATCTTTGAAAAATAACTAAAAACTCATTCTCTCTTTTGACTTGATTTTTGCATATGGTCTGAGGTAGGGGTCCTCCTTCTTTTTCTTTTCTTTTCTTTTCCTTTTTGCAAACGGAGATAGAGTTTCCCAGCACCATTTGTGGAAGAGGCTGTTCTTTCCCAAATGAGTGGTTTTTGCCACCTTGTCATATATTAGTTGGCCATAAATGTGAGGGTTAATCTGAACTCTCAATTCCCTTTCATTGGTTTGTATGCCTGTCCTTGTCCCAAAACCATGCTGTTTTAATTACTGTGGTTTTGTAATAAGTTATAAGATTGGGAAGTGTAAGGCCTCCCCTATTCTTTTATTTCAAGATGGTTTAGCTATTCAGGGGCCCTTACTATTCCATATAAATTTGATGATTAGCTTTTCCATTTCTACCAGGAAGGGTGGTAGAATTTTTTTTTTCTTTATTTGAGAAGTTGTGAGTTAACAACACAATCATGCTCATGGATACTATAAAGGACTCCCATATATCACCCCACCACAAACACCTTACATTGTTGTGATACATTAAATTAAAAATGATGAAAGAACATCATCATAAAATTACTGCTATCTGTAGTCCATAGCTTATATTTGGTGTACTTTTCCCACAAAACATCTTATTATTAACACCATATGTTAGCATTGTATATTTGTTATAGTTCATGAGACTATGCTCTCATATTTGTGCTATTAACCACAGTCCATCATTCATCTCAGGGTTCACTGTGTTGTATAGTCTCCTGCCTTGTTCAATTAATCCAAAGTGTATACTTAAAGCCTCTCAGTTTCATCACAGAGTTATGCTGTCATCACCTCAGTCAATTTCAGAACATTTTCATTAATCCAAAAAGAAAATCACATATATTGTTATACTCCCCCATTATTGACCCTTAGCATTGATATAGCACTGTCTTTGCCATTGCTGTAAAAAATTAGAATATTACTGTTAACTAAAGTCTATACATTAGAGTAGGTCTATTTTTCCCCATGAATTTCCATATTCTTAACACCTTGTAATAGAAGAACATTCTTGTATTTGTGCTAATAACCACAATCATCATCCAGCAGTGAAATCTCTATGTTATACAGTCCCTAGATTACTCTCTAGCTTTCTTTCAATTGACATTAACCTCCCTAGAGTACCGCCTTTCAGTCACAATCTCATTTATAAATCAGCAGTGTTGATTATACTCATTATAATGTGTTACCATCAACTCTAACCATTTCCCCACATGTACAATCCCTCTTATTAAACATTCTATATACATTCAGCATCATCTCCCCCTTCTCAACCCACATTCTGTCTCCTAGTATGTAGTTGGAAATTTGATTGGGATTCTATTGAATCTTTAAATTGCTTTGTGTAGTATTGACATCTGAATGATATTTAGTCTTTCAATCCATGAACATGGAATATCCTTTAATTTATTTAGGTCTTCTTTAATTTTTTAAAGAAACATTTTGTAGTTTTCAATGTACAGGTCCTTATGGATCTAAGGCCTAAATATAAGAGCTAGAACCATCAAACTTCTGGAAGAAAATGTAGGGAATCATCTTTGGGACCTTATGTTAGGCAATGGTTTCTTAGACTTTACACCCAAAGCACAAGTAACAAAAGAAAAAAGTAGATTAATGAGACCTCATCAAAATTAAAAACTTTTGTTCCTCAAGGACTTATCATGGAAGTAAAATGACAGACTACACAATGGGAGAAAATATTTGGAAACCACTTATCTGATAAAGATATCCAGTATATATAAAGAAATTCTATAACTTAACAACAAAAAGATAAACAACCCAATTAATAAATGAGCAAATGGGCAAAAGACTTGAACAGACATCTCTCCAAAGAAGATATACATGTGGCCAAGAAGTACATGAAAAGATGCTCAACATAACTAGCCATCAGGGAAGTTCAAATCAAAACCACAATGAGATACTATTTCATACCCCTTGGAATGACTACTATTAAAAAAAAATAACCAGTGTTGTAGAGGATGTGGAGAAATAGGAACCTCATTCATTGCTGATGGCAATGTAAAATCATGCAGCTGCTGTGGAAGGCAGTTTGGCAGTTCCTCAGAAAGCTAAGTATAGAACTACCATATGACCCATCAAACTCACTTCTAGGTATGTATCTAAAACAATTGAAAGCAAGGGCTCAAACAGATATTTGCACACCCATGTTCACAGTGGCATTATTCACAATTGCCAAAAAATGAAAGCAATCCAAGTGTCCATCAACCAATGAGTAGACAGATGAAATGTGGTATATACATACAATGGAATATTATTCAGCAGTAAAAAGGAATGAAGTCCTGATATATGTGATAACAGGGATGAATCTTGAAGACATTATGTTGTGTGAAATAAGCCAGACACAAAAAGGACAAATATTTTATGATCTCACTGATTTGAAACAATTAGAATAAGCATACACATAGAGTCAGAATCTAGAATACAGGTTACCAGGAGATGGGGTAGGGATAGGGAATGTAAAATTAAGGCTTAAAATGTACAGGGTTCCTATTTGGAATGAGGAGAATGTTTTGGTAAGGATGGTGGTGATGGTAGCACAACATTGTAAATACAATTAACAGCCCTGATTATTAATAAAAGGGGAAATGTTAGATTACATATATGGTAGCAGAATGAAAATTTTAAAAATACATGTAACTGTGCTACACAGTGAACCTTAAGTTAAACCATGGACTTTAATGAATAGTTCAATTGTAAAAACAAACTATCACCAATTGTAACAAATGTTCCACACCAATGTAAGGTGTTGGTGGTTGGGTGGTATGTGGGATTCCTGTATTTTGTGTGTGCTTGTTCTGTAAACTCACAACTTATTTAATAAAGGCAAAAAACTCGTTCTCTCAAATACATATTTTCATCTTCTTCATTCATTCCTCCTTCCAATCTCTTCTCAAACTTGTGTGTCTTAATTATACCAACTATGTTAGTAGGTGACCTAAGCTGATTTCTGCCTGGATTTGGATACTTCCTTCTTTGTAGTAGATGAGGTTCATAATCTGTATTTGACATTCTCTACATGTTATGATTCCATATGTATTTGTTGACAGAATGGAACTGATAAGCCTATGCCTCCAGTAAGACCTATATTTCAATTAACTCTATGGATATGTTTTGAAATGTGATTTAAAAATGGCTACTAGAATAGAAGCTATAGGGAAAAAGAGATTATATACAGTTCAAGCAGATTTAAATATTGATTTACTAATGCATTGAAAGAATAAAATGACTACTGTTCTTGGAAGAACACAAAGAGGAAGAAAAGATCAATCTTAAAAAAATAGTACAAGCTGAGGCTGATCCTCTCTCTGCCTGTTCAATTAACTTTAAACCAGTACAAATCAGAATAATTAGAAGAGGCTAAGAAGATAAAGCCCCTTCTTAGTAGGCTTGCAGTATACACAATATTGTCAGAGAACCACATAAACAGCTGAGGAAGCACATCTACTACATTGGAAGGCCACAAGAATCGGAAATGTCAGGGAACAATAAATCACTAAACAGCCAAGGCAGCAAGAAGCAAATAGAAAGAAGCAGAACAGGGTATGATTTGCCCTGAAACACCAGGACCGAGAAACAGAGAGAGAGAGAGACAGAGAAAGAGAGAGAATGAATTTAAGACAATAGACAATTATGAATACAACAATTAAACTTAAATCTAGAGCATACTGAGAAAAAGTTATTGTACCGTGAATTGAGTTGATAAAATATGATTGGATTTATGGAGATTTTTAGGGATGGTTCCTTTCTTTTTTTATTTTTTAATATTTAGAAAAAAAATTTTTAAAGATGCTTAGATTACACAAATGTTACACAAAAAAATATAGGGATTCCTATATGCCCCGCTCCCCACACCTCCCGTACCTTCCCACATGAACAATATCCTTCATTAGTGTGGCACATTCATTGCAATTGATAAACACATCCTGGGGCATTGTCATTCACATTGTAGTTTACACTCTCTCCTACACAATTCTGCAGGTTATGGGAAGATACATGATAGCATATATCTGTCATTGCAATGCCATTCAGAACGAATCCCAAATCTCGAAAAAGCCCGTGCATTACACCTGTCTTTCCCTCCCCCTGCCCCCAGAGCCTCCAGTGGCCACTGCCTCCACATTAATGCTGTGATTTCTTCCATTGCTAGAATCACAACAAGTCTATTGTAGAATACCAGTAAGTCCACTCTAGTCCATAGTTCATTCCCCAAACCTGAAGATTCGAGGATGGTGATTTCCACTTCACCTCTAATTGAGAGGGGGCTTCAATCCCATACAGCTGATGGATGGGAATCTCTTGCTTGCAGTTGTCAGCTCTCTCATTTCCTTGGTATGGTGGTTGTCAATCCTCACCTCCTTGTTAGTTGTCCTGGGTGAGTCCAATGAACTGGAGAGTAGCTGTTGCAACTCCACTGAAGCTCAGGATCCAGCTGGCACATGGACAGCCCAAAGATTCAAATCTCTTGGGTGTACACCTACCAACTGCAGCACTAAGTATAGGTTCAAATAGAAGGGACAGATGAGCCATGTGTAAGGAAGCCATAACTGAGTCTAACTCTGTCACTCTCAGGAGCACAAACTTCAAAGTAGGGCCCGCTGGCAAGGCAACAAACTCCAGAGCTATCCATCCTGACCATAGACCCTGGGTGTCTCCAGAGCCATCAAGAGCCCAACTATTTGGGGTAGTACCTGCTTTGGCAGTCTATGAGATCCTGCTGAGATGTGCATAAGTGTTACCTCTGGGATGACTTCCCGACTCACTTTGAAGCCTCTTAGCCATATAAACCCATTTGTCTTTACATTTTTCCTTTTTTATTTAAGGTCTTTTTCTAGTTGCTTTGCTAGCTGGTGCTTGGTAATAAAAGGATGATTCTTATTTTGATAGATGCTGTATTAGTCAGCCAAAGGGGTGCTGATGCCTAATACCAGAACCTGGTTGGTTTTCTTAAAAGGTATTTATTTGGGGTAGAAGCCCACAATTACCAGGCCATAAAGTGTAATTTACTTCCCTAATCCAAAGTTCATTGCCACGTGTTAGAGATAGATGGCTGCTGACGTCTGTGGGGGTTCAGGCTTCCTGGGTTCCTGCCTTCCCGGGACTTACTTGTCTCCGGACTCAGCTCCTCTGCTATCTCCACAAGGTAAGCTGTAGACTATGAGGCTCTCTAGGCTTTGTCTGTCTCCACAAGAACAGCTGTAGGCTACCAGGTGAAAGGCTCATTTCTTTTCCTGGGGTCCTCTCTCCTTCCTGAAGACCAAGCTCCTTTGTGTGCTTACTTCCCAGGGCTTCAGCTCATAACTCAGCATCAGGACTCCAACAACAAAACTCCAACTAACTCCTCTGCTCTGCCATGTAGTTTTATCTCTGAGGGGCGGGGACTCAACGTCCTACTGACGTGGCCCAATCAAAGCCCTAATCATAACTTAATCACGCCCAGCGGAACAGACCAGTTTACAAACATAATCCAATATCTATTTTTGGAATTCATAAATAATACCAAACTGCTACAGATGCATATATTGGAAAGGACAGAATTTAATTTTAAATGTCATTTAAAAACAGGACTTCTAAATTTTTTAAAATGAAGTGTTATTAATGAATATGAGAAAGTAAGTACACTTCTCAGGAGAAAAGGAGGAGAGTGGAAAGCAGCCCACTGCTAGAAATTTCTTTAAAAGCTGTGTTTTCATCTTTTAAATTCATGTGAAGCATTGAAGAAATGTTTAGTCTCTTTTTAAAACAGTAAAGTTGCCAAAAGGTAGTGTGTTTTGGGGAAGAGCTCTGGACAAAGATCAGGAAAGTGTGGGTTATATTCTTGATTCTGCAATTAATAAAAGATTTATCTTAATAAACAGTTATTTCAATTATCTTCTGAACTTCAATTTCTTCATCAACAAAGAGGAATAAAAATACATCTCTCTTCATACAATCTACACCATGTGAAAAAGGGCTGTGAGAAAGATCAAATGAAATAGGTATTATAGGAAGAATTGTAAGACATACTTCTGTTACCTGCTGTCTACATTTATTCCAGAGAGACAGAGAGAGAGAGAGAGAGAGAATTTCAAATAAAATTAATGTATAGTTCTATCCCTGAGGAGCTTAGCAAAATCACTAAAATTTACTAGACCAGGGAAGTTCACACTATTAGATATTTATCATATAGTTTTTTCCAGGTATCTACTCATTGCACTTTAGTCAATTATGGAAATTAGTTCATATATCTCAGCATCTTCTTTGGAATCATATATACTTAATTTGAATTATGTACCCCAGTTTAGACATGTTCTTATTCTCATCTACCTCCCTGTGGGTGTGAACCCATGGTAAGTAGGATCATTTGTAGATGTTATTTTAGTTACATGTAGTGAACTGAAGCAGAGTGGGTCTCAATCTAGATTACTGGAGGCCTTATAAAGAGAAAGCCACAGGAAGGAGCCAGAAGCAAGAAGTCAGCAGAAACCAGAAGACAAAAAAGAGAATATCGCCATGTTTCTAGGAATGTCAAGGGAGCCCAAGGATTGCCAGCAGCCAGCAAGGATGCTACAGTCTTCACGGAGAAAACGAACCATGTCAATATCTAGATTTTGGACTTCTCCTGTCTTCAAAACCATGAGCCAATAAATTCCCATCATTCAAACCAAAGTTTGTGATATTTGTGATGGCAGCTCTGGCAAACAAAGACATGAGGATTCAATGAAACAAAGCTTATAAAGAACCCACACTGGCATACATGATGGGCTTAGTAAACATGAGTTGGTGTCACCCATAGTCTTTAGTGACATTTCTCCTCAAGATAATTGTCTCTTCTTTCCATCTCCAATTCCTCTCCACCAATTCCCTCTTGAATCCAAATCAATGAGTTTTTCATCCCCACTAATTCATGTCAAAACCACCCACCAATGACCTTCACATTGCTAAATCTAATGGTCAATTTTTGCTCCTATTTTATTTGATGTATCAATAGCATTTAACATTCAATCACTCCCTCTTTCTTAAAATACTTTCTCCATTTTGCCTCCAGGCCATTTTGTTTTTCTTCTACCTCTACAGCCATTTCATCTGATTTTGTGGCTGGTTTCTTCTCATCACCCCAAATTCCAAATGGTTGTGTGCTTTAGGTCTCAGGCCTCGGATCTTTTTTTTTTTTTCTTTTTTCCTTTTATATTTAATTTACTTCCTTGGAGATCCAGACTTCATAATGTTAAATTGAATCTACTTGCTGATGAGCTCCAAATTTTATCTCCAGCCAGTAACTCCCTCTTTATATCTAAATTTATATCTTATTTTGGATGAATATCTAATGATTCTCATGAATATCTCCAATTTAACATATGCAATGCAAGCTGCTGAAATTCTCTCCCCTCATAAAACTACCCTATTCTGGGCACAGTTATCCTCATCTCAGAAAATGAAAACTCTGTTTTCTAGTATTCTAGGTAAAAATACTTGTAGCCAAACTAGACTCCTTACTTTCTCTCAATTTCCATACCCAATCTACCAGCAAATACAGGTGGTTCTACCTTCAATCACTTCCGACCACCTACAATACCAACACCCTAATCCAATCAATTGTTATCTCATGGCAGATTATTGGACTAGTCCTGCCATTGCCCTGCTAGAGAATCTGTTCTCAACAAAGTCGCCAAAGTGATCTTATTATCATATGAGATGATCACATGAGATGATCAAATTCTTTCATGGCTTCTATTGCCAATTAGAATTAAAGCCAAAGTTCTACCAATGGTCTATGCAATATACTCAATAGTTTTTCTTCCTTACATCTTACTATGCATTTCCTCACTACTCCAGTCTCTCCACTCTGGTCTCCTTACTGTTTCTTGGACATATCAGGCATGCTTCTCTCTCAGGTTCTTCCTCTAGTTATCTGCAATACTGACTTGTTTCCTTAAGCCTTTTCTCAAATGACACCCTCTGAAGGATAACCTTCTCTATCTGAATATTTCAACTCTGTCCCCCTTTCCATACACTTCATATTCCCATTCCAGATTTGGTACTCATTAACATCTCCTATATTATGCATTTCATTTATCTTCTTGGCTATTTCTTGTATTCCCTCCTAAAAATAAGCTTCATGAGGCAAGGTCTTAAATTTTGTTTACTGCTTTATCCTCAACAATAGAAACATTGATTTTACATAGTCCACACACAATACAAAACAATATTTGTTGATGAGTGTCGTGGGGCTAGGAAAGGGGTATTTAAAAACCTTCGTTACTTATAATCCAAAATTAAATCCAATTCCCTATCTCAAATGCCTGTGACGTTTCCTGTCTGTACCATTAAATATCCTCATGTTTAGAAAGGTCAGTGGAATTACCATTTAATTATTTTATCCCCAATATCATGTGATTCAGATTAAAGTGTAATAGAAGTTGGAAACTTTATTATAGAGGATTCTTAGGGGTAAACCTGGGATTGGAATAAAAATAGATTGTGTATGCTTTCTACATTTAGCAATAAAAAGCACATTTGTGAGCTAGTTCCCTAGAGGACCACTACCGTTTTGGGAATGTTCACTAAGTGCTTAATATGTGCCATACACTCTACTAATGACAAGTTCAATTATTAGAAGTTATAATTGGTAGAAGCCTCTAAACAATGCATAGTAACTAATCAATCATTACATGTTTACATAGCTCAACAATGTAAGAAAACATTCAGCTCTCTGCTTGTCCAGCACCAGTAGGCAGGGGAATTGGAGTGACCTGCCTGCTTCCATAGGGGTGATGGTCATGTAAAATCAGTCCCTATTTCACCCTGTTGAAACTGGGGTGGGGATGGGTTTCCTTCAGTGTATTAGGCTGCACTTTTCCTAGTCCTTTGACCTAAAAGAGCAGGCTTTTCTTGGAGCTTCTTTGGTCTAGGCCTGTTGGTCATTCTGGGTTGGAGGCTGCTGCAGCTCCCCATCTGGGATATACGGGAGGCAATGAGAAAACCCAGAGCTCACACCACGTCCTTACTCAAGCCCCATGGTCTAATCAACCTGTCTTCTCCTCTTCT
>JAQZBX010013672.1:0-26201 GCA_029593785.1 Cabassous unicinctus
CATTATTGCAAGGGTTTTTTTGCTTCTGCCCTTACCCCACTTCAATCTATTCTCAACACAGTGGTCAGAGTGATCCCGTTAAAACATGTCATCTATTCAGCAAATGCTTATGTAGTATTACTACTTGCCAAGCACTGTTTTAAGTGCTCTACCAATATTAGCTTATTTAATCCTCATAACAACACTGTTGTACAGATGAGAAAATAAGGCATAGAAGATTAAAAAATCATTTGTCCAAGGACACATGGCTAGAAGTGGCAGAGCCAGGATTCAAACCAAGGGAGTCTGGCTTTAGAGCTCACTCTTCAATACCACGTAATGTCACTCTGCTCAAAACTCTTCAATATAGTGGATGTCAATTCAGACTGCTCATGAGAATTTTTGGGGAGTTTTTGAAAATCCTGATGCCTAAGCTGGATCCCTAGACCAATCAAATCAGAAACTCTGGGGATGGAAACCAGGCAGCAGTATTTTTTTTTTTTAACAAGCTCCCCAGGCAATTCCAATATTCAGCCAAGGCTGAGAACACCACTGTTTCAATGGAATCCCATCTCAGTCAAAGTAAAAGGCCAAAGCCATTAAAAGAGCTACAGGCCCCACCCTCACCCCCTACCCCCTTTTGCTCAGTCCACTGTGGAACTCAGTGGACTCCTACTATACTAGATAAGATCCCCCTCAGGGCTGTTTTAACTCAAATGCCACTTTCTCAACAAAACCTTCCCTTGACACCCTAACTAAAGTCCTCCAAACTGTCCTGCCACTTCCTATATTCCTTCCCTGCTTTATTCTTCTCCTTAACATGTATTGCGCTCTACAAATACTATAATTTACTTATTTACCTTGTTTCTTGAAAGCAGGGAATTTTTACTTTGTTATTTACTGCTGATTTCCCAATGCCTAAAAGAGGGTGTGGCACACAGAAGACACTCAGTAACTATTTGTTGAATGAATGAACTATTAAGTAACTGGTAACTACTGTATCAAATATTAATATTTAAGTTTCCAGATTGACACTTGCTCTTTCCTCATCAGACAAGAAATCATTTAGAAGATCTGACTGACTGGTTTATTTAGATATAATGGGAAGAAAAAGGTCCAAACACTAGATTTGTTCCAACTTATATTTTTAGTAGAGCTAGCATGAAGCAAGAACAGGTAAAATTACATTAACCACACCTCCACCCCCAAAATTTACTTACGCTCTAAGTGAGATATAGTCAGGCTTTACAATCTCTCACAAATTAACATAGTCATAGTCCTCCTATTCCTCAGTCAGGTCCAGGCTAAGAACCAGGAAGCAAGAAAAAAAATTAATTAAAACAAAAACAAGCAAACAAAATGAGGGAGGAGGGAGGAGGGAGGGAGAAAGGAAAATTTAAATCTGCAGTCAGACCTCACAATGTCTATTATTTGTTAATTAGATGTTGAGTGGAATTAGTCCTGGTGCCCCAGAATTGTTGACAAACACAAAGCTGAAGCTATATACACAACAAGGATGGTATATTTGTGGAGTCAAGCACCCCCCAACCTCTCCCCACACACGCCTCAGGCCTCTGGCACCCTAATCATTCCTTACCATCCTTCCACTCTATATAAGCCATTGACAGTAGAGAGAGGAGGAATTACAAGTCTTCTGAGTCCTCACGAAGAACAGGAGAGGAAGGGAAGTGTTCACCCAAAAACAGTGTGGAGGGGCGCCTCCAAGGGAATAATTCACCAAGATCAGAGTGTCAACAAGGAGGGGAGCTGGCATCTCACTTTCCAGCTCAATGTGTGCTTACACAGTGAACTGTACCTGTCTGAGTAGGGGTCAAGGAAAACTGATAAGAAATGGAGGCAGAGAAGTTAACCAGCCTGCACGCCACCATTTGGCATAGCAAAGTGAGTTGCCAGTGGTTTGAGTGGAAACTGCAGGTGGTAGGTGAATATGAGCTGTCTTGCTGTTAACAAAAAATTCTGGTTGCAGAGAGAAAATATCCCTGTCCCCTACCCCCAACACATATACATACACCTACTTTCATGAAGAAGGGGTAGACTGGCAGGGCAGGAATAAGTGGTAAAGGTCAAGAAAATAGATTGGAAAAGGGTTAGCCACAGCAAACCTCAAATCCTGGAGATGTACAGTGGCAAGACTTCCTGCAAGATCCAACCAAAAAGGTCAGTTGGATGCCTGTCACCATGGACATCACACTTGACAATGTTAGTCCAGAGAAGGTTAAAATAGAACCAGATAAATATTTGTCCCTTTCCATTTCTCTTCTTCCCAATTCCTGTCCAGGTGGACCCCAGAAGATGGAAGGGAAAGAGGTATCCCAGAAACACGCCACTTCAAGTGCTTCAGGCAGTGAGTGGCCTGACAATGGGGTGAGGGAGAAGGGCTTTCAGTTGAATAGGAGATTGGATGTTTAAACTGGAATAGGTTAGCCTGGAGCTAAATGTAAATGACCGAAAAACTATCATTTGCCCATGATGTAATGGGGCCAGGGGAGGAGGGAAGAAGATGCTACAAAGCATAGTTGAAGGCAGGGAATGGTGAAAAATGAGTCTTGTGTTTGTTCTCACTAAGCTCAGACTGCTCAATAACCTGACGGTGTCTGGAACAGCATAAGTGCCCTCCGAAAGGGAGGGAACACCTGACATGGCAATTCCCAGGGGGAATTTACTGTACTGTGTAAAATGCTATGTTAGAAGCCCTCTGAGAACACTTCCAATTCTAAGTGCCTGTGGTCATCCTTTCTTCAAGAAGAGATTGAACTGCCTTAAATGGTTAAACTACAAAAGGCTAGGCAGTTTATAGGGGTAAAACCAGGCTTTCTTGAGAAAAATGGCTATCAGATAGACAAGTCTGATAAGGGTACGGTAAAAAAATTCCTCTAAAACTTACTTAAATTTTAAAAATATCCTAAATGGCTCTGAACTTCTTTTCCACTCAACAGAAATTCCAGTTCAAGGAAGGCTTATGATACAAAATTCAAAAATTTTAACCTCTTGAATCCAAGCAGCTCAAATGATCAAAAGGCTTACTAAAATAAACAGCAAACATGTTTGCTAAATATTTCCTAGGAGTTATAAACTCACACATTCTTATCACAAGGCAGCTATAAAGAAAAAACTATTAGAGTTAAAATGGTTTAATGTTACTCATTAAGAACAAAAGATTTCCATTGTTATAACAATATCAACAAGGAGTTTCACTTTTAAATAAAAATATCCTATAGTTTTTGTGTTTCCAAAAATAATTCAGCATTATAGCCAAGCTTCTAAAGCTACCAGAAGTTTGTGCGTCAACCATGCCTTTCAGATACCATGTTAATAAATTTCCAAATGTTGTACACTTACAAATGATCAAAAGACCTAACGTTAAACTTTTATATTTATCTCCTACTGAAGCCATTTTATTCTATTACTGCTGATCTAAAATGAGATGAGGAGAAACATCTTGAAATGTAAAGTAAAATTTTAGCAATACCCGAAGTAAAATGCTAAAACCTACGGAGTATTTGTATATTACCTCACTAACAAATGGAATCTGATGCCAAGTATTTTGAGGTAGTTACTGCTACAGTACTTGAAATTTTCTAACAAAAGCAGAGGGTAAGGACGGTCACATCTGAACCATACCTACATTGTATTCAGAAAATGTTTATCTTCCCCATTCTTAAATGACAGTTATTTACACAAGAACAAGAATGACTATTTGATACCAAGCAATATTTCAATGTCAAGTTCTGACTTAAATTATGCTAATAAACTACTTCCTATGATTTCATCCTGGGTTACAAATTACCAGTCAAAATAACTGGGATTTGCCTATGGCTATAAGAATATTAAAGAATTTTCAGGCTTAAGTCAAAAAGGCACTTAAAAATAAACTCCATTAAATGTTTTTAGAGAAAAAGCCCCTCTAAAAATGTCAAATGTTTCAACCTTTCCCAAGTATTTTCCCAGGAGTCTACAATACCATCTCATTCTATACCATTTGTTAACATTTTGAGTATTACCCACAGCGACTTTTTCAAGAAAACAACTCAATGCTATTCTTAATATCCTTAAACATTTCTAAAAAGGTCCTTCCGGATTATGAACTCATGGGAGTTTCCTAACAATTGTATACTCATCCTGTTTTACTGTCTCTCCTAGTCTATGTCAAACTCAAATTTATACTCCACCTCTCTTTTTTATTTTGCTACATTGCTAAAACTGGAAAGAGAAAAGATACAAATCTGCTCCATCCACCTCTCTCCAAAGTAACAATAAAAATACTAATTATCAAGATAGTGAAATAGGAAGCAGTTTCAATATATATAAATCACCATCTTCTTAATATCACTAAATAAACCTATGCTTACACCAAAGGGCAAATTTACAGCCATATACCTTAATACAAATTTATCTTCAGCAGAAACCTGCCAATGGATACTCTGTAGAGTTTTACAGCACTATAAAATAAATTAACTATTAATTCAAATCTGCTAACCATAAATATTTGTGTTTAAATACATTAGTATTCTACAATGTAATTTCCCTTGGGAATATTTGGCCCAGATGAGGAATATTTAAATAAACTCTATTTGGGAAAATACTTTTTACCACAAGTGTGTCAATATGAAAATCACTATTAGAATTTAAAAGTATGAAAAATAATAGGCATTTTGGTGAGAATAAATCTTACAGTGTTGGAAATAACAGTTCCCCAAGTTCTTCAGATTGTAAGGACAATACATTGTTTTACAAAGTAATTTTTAAAAGTTTTTATCTGAATTCTATCATGCTTACCTAAAGTTTGCTGTAAACTTTTTCAATGGCATTAAGCTAACAGAAAGTATGCAAGCAGACTATGTGGGGGAAATAAAGCAGACTGATCAGTGTTCTAAAATAAAAAACAATGGTATAAACCTCATAGTGTGCTATTTGTTCTAGTCATTAAACACATAGGAAATAAGATTTTCTAGTTAGAAAACTGATTCAAGGGTGATGGCATCATTATAGCAAAGAAAATCTTATATATATATACACACACATATATATATAAAAACAACGAACAATGGTAAAGATAATAAGTGTCAGAGGATTGGAAGGTGAAATAGAAAAGAAAAATGGCAGAAACTGCATGAATATTTCTTCCTTAAATCTCTTCTTGAACCTGCTCCCAAAGAGAGCAATCCAGTCTCATTATCTGAATGCAGATGCTCTGCTTTGGGACACAGCATAACTAGAATTCTACCAAAGGCAGAAGGAACTAGCGTTCCTTATGACAACTCTTTCCCCTCTGATAAGCTATCCAGGAGGGTCAATAGAAAGCGTCTGAAAGAAACCACAAACCACTCGGGACCGCCCCACAGCGGTGCGTCTGAAAGGACGCGGCAGGCCTGGAAGACCTGAGTTCTGCTCGCCTTCCTGGTCCTACCTGCGTGACCCTGGCCAAGTCACTTTCCGCTCTCTCGTTCGTCACCTGCACCATTAAGGTGCGAGGGTAAATCACTAATACGGCAGGAGTCTACGACTCAGGGCGGGGTCGACTTCTGTCTCGGCTGAGTCCTAAAGTGAAAGCGCACTAAAGTATTAGAAAACGATGCCGAGGGCAGCTCGGCTCCGTGGCCACGGTCCTGGGCGTCGGGCGCCCGCACCGGCGTCGCGGGGGCTCCCCGGGCAGCTGGCCGGGGCAGGACGGCCGGCGCGTTATTTCTCGGGGGCAGGCAGGGAGGGGACACCGCGGCGCTTCTCAGCAGAGCCTCAGAGGAGCTCCTCGGCCCCGTCGGCCGCCACGGGCCTCCCGCCCTCCAGCGCCGGACGCCGCCGAGGGCTGAGGTCAGAAAAACAATAAAAGGATCCGCGGGAAGAGGACGCCGCCCCCTCCCGCCGGCCTGAGCTCGCGAGCGCAGGTGAGCGGGCCCGGCGGCCGCGCCCAGGTGCAGCCGCGGGGCGAACGCGCCGAGAAAGGGGCTGCAGGGGCGAAGCCGGGGCCCCGCACGCGCGCGCCGCCCGGCCCCGCACTCACCAGCGCCCGCCGGCTCCTCAGCGGACGCGCGGACGCCACTGCGCTCGCCTCAGCCGGCACGACGCTCCCGGAGCCCGGCCGTGGCGGCCTGCCCAGCGCGCCCGCGCTCCTCTTGCAAAACTTTCTCGCGGCCCTCGGCCCGCGGCCCCAGCGCCGCCGCGACCCCAGCTCCCGCAAACACCGAGCTGGCCGGAGCGGCGCCCACGACGGCCGCCTGCGCACTGCGCACGCGTGCCCACGCCGCCTCAGCCCTCAGACGGCGGCTGAGATTCCGGAGCGGGCACTCCCAGCGCGCGGAGACTACAAGTCCCGGCAGGCTTTGCGCGGGTCCCAGAGGCGCGGCGGGCCGGGCACAGGGCGTCTTCCTGGTTCCAGGGGCAGCGGCCTCCGACGCGTCGGGGAGCGCTGCGCGCGGAGCGGCGGGCCCTTGCGCTGTGATGCATCCTGGGATTCGTAGTTTCCGAGGACCACGGGGTTTGGCTCCAGAATGAAATGCTGGATTCTCTGATGTCATCGCCTGGAGTTGCTCGGCGCTGGGACCTTTAAAAATAGGCTTCGTTAGTTTACAGATAATTTATTTGCCAGCTACCCTATTCGTTCCAGGAAGCATGAATCCATAGGCTCTGCTTTCCAGCTCTGCACACCAATTTTCCCTCCTGACCCTTTCTCTCTGGGACTGTAGCTCCACCTCCCACTTATAAGGATGTTAATAGTACAAAACGCTAAAAGAAATTCAGAGGATTAGTGGAGACTCAGGAAGGATGGAACATAAATGTATGTAAACATAACTTGTAAATACTTAACATATTTGTTGAGCACCTGCTATATGCCAGGTACCATTGATAGGCACCAGGCATGCATTGGAGAAAAAGACAGTTCCTGCCCTCATAGAGCCTGCAGTCTCTTAGGGAAGAAAGTCCATAAATAAGCAAGATAACTACAGATTTCAGTGCAATGGAGAAACTAAGCAAGTTGAAGAATAGCAGGAGAGGCCTCTTTAGAGAGAATAATCAGGAAAGACTTTCTGAAAAGAGGATATTTGAGCTGACAACTGGAGAGTTAAAATTATTCAGACATGCAGACAGTTCAGAAAGAATTATATGCCCTACCTTTCACAATGCAGGGCACACACTAGGCTCTCAATAAATATTTGTTCCTTTTGTGTCCTTCCTTCCCTCACCCTGTACAGCCTTAGATCACATCCTTCCCCCTTCAAAATTTTTATCATCACCTTTAGGAACATCCTTCCTACATGAAGATGGATGGGGGAGAAATCAATGTCCAGAGGCAGGACGAGCTGTGGAGCTGCTCGGACAGAAAACACAGGGTAAATGCTGATGTGCCTGGTGACATAGCTGGAATCCTGACTGCTTAAGCCCCTAACAGGGTCAGACGTCTAGACACTCAGCCTGGCTCCTGCCTTGCCTCTGGGCCTAGTGTTTATGAGGCATAAAATTGGATTTTGAGTTAGTCTCTATTAAGATCCAAAAGGAAGCTTAGATATTATTTCATGTGAATCTGTACACCAAAAAAGAGCCCTAGACTTACCTGTAGAGACTTACCACATGAGCTTTGGCAGAGGGTGATACTTTGCCTTTCTGAATCTCAGTGACCTAACTGTAAATGGGTATAATCCACCCTGCCCACTTTGCAGAATGGTCTGATAAGCTGGTGGATGTAAAAACAGCTCACAAACTGCTCAGAATGCCCCCATCCTGCCTCTTTCAGGTTGTTCATCTTCAATTACCTATCATTTCCAAGATGGTCATTCTATTAGTTTTTGAGAAACCTTAGTTTTCAAAAACAGGCTGACACCTGTTGCTTCTCTGGGTCTCATTTCCTCCTCTGTATAAAGGGAAAAGGGCTTGGCCTCATTCACAGTTTAGAAACTGGCCAGAGCACACTGTTCCTTTGGTCCACATAGTGGGCTTGTTTTTTGTTTTTGTTTTGTTTTTTAATTGAATATATGGCTAATATTTAAAAATAAGGAGATTCACATAAAAATCTTATGTCACCTTTCTGACCTCGAGCTTGCCTTTCCTGGCTAGAAGATCTCCAAGGGGTCTCCAGCTTTTCAGTTCTAGGAGTTTAGAAGGCCAGTCTCTGGGCTCCCCAGGCAAGTTCTCCAGCCATCGCAAGGAAAAACAGAAGGGCGGCTCAAGAACCTCCATGCCCAGAGGTTAGGGCTGATTCTCCATTACCGCCCTAAGTGCGATTGCCAGGTTTAGCTAACAAAAATATAGGCCACCCAGTTAAAGTTGACTTCCAGATAAAGAACAAAGAGTGTTTCAGTATAAGTATGTCCCATGGGACATACTTAAACTAAAACACTCATCTGAAATGCAAATTCAATTGGATGTCCTGTATTTTTCTCTGAAAACCCAGCCCCAAAATAGTAAATACTGAGGCTGAAAGCCACTCACTCTCTCTGGGAAGGAGCCAGAGGAAATCTTTTCTCCTGATTGTCATCACCAGTAGACATAACTGACTGAGAGCTTTAAAATTATTCTTTTGCTCTTTTTGTGTAATAAACCCAAGAGACTGGCATTGGGAACCACATTTACACACAAGGAAGGAAGCCAGAGAAGTGCAAGACATTCCTAGGGCCACACTGAGGTTGCGGTTTAGCCTGAACCTGATAACAATCTTCTCAATCAAAGTCTCTGAATCAGCCAATGAACATGACAAAACAAAACACCCCTCTGCTCTTCCTGGGCTTTTTTTTGGGTGGAGAGGTTTATTACATAACAGTGTTTTCAGTGTTATTTTTTTTTAAATAAAATATGTGGAATATTTCCCTGTTGAAATTACATTCTGGGAGCAAACCAAGAATATTCAGGACCCATGGACAGCACGGAAGAATGATGGAATATTCCATCAATACTTGTCACCTGAAGAAAAAGAAAAATCCAAGGATCTGCAGTTTCCCTTTAAAACATCATTGGGGAGCAGATGTAGTTCAAGTGGTTGAGCGCCTGCTTCCCATGTACGAGGTCCTGGGTTCATTCCCCAATACCTCCTAAAAAAAAAATGTCATCATTGTCATCAGGCCTTGCATGTGTAAAATTCTGTGATTTTTGTTTAAAAATATTTACTGAGCCCCTTCTACGTGCTTACTTGCTGGGCCCTGGGTCCTCCATGTGGATATCAGCCCTTTTGACAGCACAAGAAGATGCACTCCTTATCCAAAGTCACACAGAAAATTACTGAGCACTTGTCCCCTCTCTAATATTTGACCTCCCCCACCCTCACAGACACTTCATGTATCTCCCTTCTTTCCTTTCCTTTTTATTCCTTAACAATGATCACATCTCCACATATTATCTATTTTATTTGTCTTCTTTATTTTCTGCATGTCCCATTCAAATGTAACCTCTTTGTGGACAGGTGTTTTATCTGTTTTGTTCATCACAACATCCCCAGGGCCTAGAACAGAAATACTTGCTGACTGATGACAGCCACAGACCTCATTTATGGACTGAGTCAGAATCAGAATTCAAACATGAGAGCCACTCTGTAAGTAAATCCCTATTCTAACTAGAATTCAGAACCAAGATAGCAAAACATAAACCTGAACCCAAAACTCTCTGAACCCAGTTGTGATCCTTTAGTGTCTCCTCCAGAAACTGGGAAGCAGGGAATTAAACACAGCTCTTCCCTGTTTTTCAATGTCGAAATGAAACCCCAACCCCGGGGAGTCGGTGAGGTTGCCCGGGTGGCGGAGGAGTGGGAGGCTGACCCCGCTTTCAGGAAGGAGCCGTGAGGAACTGTCCACGTTTCATGCTTACTGAGGTGAGGTCAGAAATTCCAGTCAAGTCAGCGACCAGCCCAAATTCCAGGCGAAGAAGAAGAAGAAAAAAAAACTAAGTTGGAGTTGAGGGGGAGTTGATTGCCTCCAAGACCTTCAGAGAGCAGAGGATCTGTCAGGTAGCAAGGAAAGGAGCCTGCCACTGAGGGTCTGGATTCAACTCGATGTAAAATCATCTAATTCCATGGGAGCCCCCAGCAACCCTTATGATTTCTGGGGTCCAGTGAGATCCCAGCCACATAAGATACCCTGGTCACAACATACTTTAATTATCCTGAACATGGCAGGTGTGGGACATTTGTCAATCCTAAAATTGTAGAGCAACAGAATGATGCTGTCCTCCAAAACTGGAGTCCAGTGTGGTGTGAAAACTTGAAGAGCAAGATTTTCTGAAGCCAGCCGTGGTGCTCATCCAGGGTCAAAGCTGGGTTGCTAAATGTCACACTCAAGTGGGGAACATTCTAGAAGGTGGCAGACTCTTTCCAGACAAAGTTGGAAGAGGATCTGGGGGAAAAAACCTATCCTGGGCCTCACAGTTTCTTCAGCTTTGTAGGAAATCCTCCTCAGCTCTTGCTACTCACTGGTCTCTCACTTCAACTCTAGCCCAGCTTTTCCTTACTTCAAAGCCACTGGGTTTCTCTCATCCATCTTGCCATTTGCCTGAAGAGTTGATTTATGTTCAACAACAAAAACTAGTGCCCCGCATTTTGGGGAGGGCTCACCAGGCTCTGACCCCTCAGAGGAAGGGAAGCAGAAGTCACAGCTTCTACTTCAGGCTCTGGGGATGTCGTGGGTCCCACCCTAGGAAAGGGAGGCAGAGGCAGGGATGTGACCTTGGGCACATTACCTGCTTCCTCTGAGCCTCAAATGTTCTCATGGGGACGATCATAGTTTTCAGTTCACAGCCTCATTATGAGTTGGCTTAGTCTCCTAGGGTTACCATAATAACCACAACCTTGATGGCTTAAAACAATAGAAATTTATTCTCTCACAGTTCTGGAGGCTGGAAGTGCAAATTCAAGGTATCAGCAGGGGACCACGCTCCCTCTGGCTTCTGCGGGGAAGAATCCTGGCCTCTGGCAGCTTGGTGTTGACGTGGCTTGTAGCCGCAGTTCTCCCGTCTCTCCTTGCGCCTTCACGTGGCCTTCTCCTCTTTCTCTAAAGACTCTGCTCATATTGGACTAAGGGCTCATCCTACTCATCCATCTTAACTAATGACATTCGTAAGGACACTATTTTCAAATAAGGTCCCATTCTGAGGCACTGCAGGTTAGGGCTTCAACATATCTTTTGGGAGGACACAGTTCTACCCAAAACATGAGTGATGAATGAAATAACACATGTAAAGTTCTTAGCCCAGGGCCTGGCACCTATCAAAGGCTGTGTAAACATTGTGATTGTATTATTTAGTTCGGCCCCATTCCTGTACCCGCCTGATCACGCTGATGACACATTCTGAGAGTCTCCTGGGCATTGAATAGGGTCTAAACTTACTTGGACTGCTGTAGACTCCACACATATCTAGGGTGCCTGGGAGGAAATACTCATTGTGGTCAAGGATCCCGGGGCATTTGGGGTGGCCAGAGCACAGGAGCATGTGGATGTGGTACTGGGGAAGTAGGTGGAGACTGGCTTTGGAAAGGCCCAGATTGCCAACTTAAGGGGTGGGATTTAATTTCCCAAGTGTACCCCCTTCCCCATCTACTGGCTAAAAAAATAAGACAAAATAAAAATAAATTGACTTAGACTAGAGCAGGACTGTGACGGCTTCTTCATCATTTTCAGTCAAAATTGGCTCCTTCAGACACACTTCATATTCAACCACTGGCTCCCGGGTCGCCCTCCCCCATCCCACTGCCACACCCAGACTTAGAGCAGGGGCAGTTCTAAAACTAGAATGCCTTCACTGATCACTTTGCATGTAAATACATCTTTGTTCCCGGCTGGCATTTAATAACTGTACTTTATGGGGAAACAAAAGTTGTAATCAGAGCCCAACAATGGAAGGGGCAGTCAGCTCTGAACAATGCTCAGAATTCCCCTGGAGACCGCCCACCCCCATCCGCAGCTGTGAGAACCCGAGGTCTCAAGCACCAACTCCATTCACAATTATTCGCCCAGTCCCTCTGTGGTTTACCGACACCACCGCTTGCCTGGCTCCTCACGGGCTTTCGAGGCGCTGGGGAGGGATGCCAAGCCGGGCTCCTGCCAAGGGCCGCCCATGCTGCAGGTGTGCATGCAGGGCTGGTCCAGAGAAGCCAGGGCCTGGCACGGGGACAGAGCCAGCCGGCCCGAGGCCCGAGACCGACAGGCTTCTCCGCGCCAGCACTGCATGCAAGACTTCCTGCAGATAAAAGAGAGGTTTGCACTGGGTTCCTGATCCGGTTCAGGGTCAGCCCAGCTGGCTCCCCTCCACGGAGAGGGAAGGTCCTTAAAAGGGACTCTCCGAGGGGGCTTGATCTCTGCTACACATTAGAATTGTTGGGAGTCTTTAAAAAAATTCCAAGGACAGAGCCCCACCCCAGACCAACTGAATCAGATACTCTGGCCGTGAGGAACTGGCATTGGTGTTATTTTTCCTTCATTTTGTTTTGTTTTGTTTTGAGGCATAACATACAGTAAAGTCTGCAGGTTGTAAGTAGAAAGCTCAGTAAACTGCAACCACCTCCCAGATTAAGATTCATTTCCTGGGAGACACTGGGGAGTGAGAGGGGGAAGGTGCCATGGTACAGACTGGACACCCGATAATGCAGTGATAAAAGGAAAAATAATAATAATAAATTTTTTATAATTAAAAAAAAAAAAGATACATTTCTAACACCCCAAAAGGCTTCCTATGCCTCTTGTCAGACAGAGGTAAACACTATTCTGATTTATGTCACCATAGGTCAGTTTTGCCTGTTCTTGAACTTCGTATCATTGTAATTACACACTATATGCTCTTTTGAGTCTAATTTCCTTTGCTCAACATGTTGTCTGTGAGATTTATCCATGTCATTGTGTGTTGTAATAGCTTATTTTTTAATTACTGTGTAATTTTCCATTGTATGAATAAAGCATAATTTATTCTCCTGTTGGTGGAAATTTGGGTTTCCACGTTTTGGCTTTCAAGAATAAAACTGCTATGAACATTTTTATGCAAATCTTTTGGTAGACACCTGTATTCATTTCTCTCGGCCATATACCTAGGAGTAGAAGTGGTAGGTCATTTCATCAGCAGACATTTACCTTTACAAGAGACAGAACTCTTCTAGGAAGGGCTTGCACCAGTGCACTCTCACCAGCAGTGCCCTCCACATTCCCATCAGCTCTTGATAACCTTTTTAATTTTAGCTATTCTGGTGGAGGTGTTTGTTTGTTTGTTTTTTACATCTTATTTTGAAATAAATTCAAATTTACTTGACAGTTGCAAAAATAATATAAACCCTACTTCTACCCCCATCTTCCCAGATCTATACTTTGCACATTTTGCCACATTTATCATATCATTTTTATCTATCATCTATCTATCCATCCAACTATCTAGATATCCATCCACCTCTTGGGATGTCTGTCTATTTATCAATCTATTTTCTGAACATTTGCATGTAAGTTATATACATTCCATTCCTTTAATGCTGCCACATACATTTCCTAAGGACAGGATATTCATTTATGTAACCACCTTAAGGTGGCATCAGTATTTTTATTTTAAAGATTTATTTATTTATGTATCCCTCCCCCCACCCCCGTTGTTCTGCGCTGTGTGTTCTTCTGTGTCTGCTTGTCTTCTCTTTAGTCGGCACCAGGAACTGATCCTGGGATCTTCTGGAGTGGAGAGAGGCTGCTCAATCTCTTGCGCCACCTCAGCTCCCTGATTTTGCTGCGTCTCTCATCGTCTCTCTTCTGTGTCTCTCTTTGTTGTGTCATCTTGCTTTGCCAGCTCTCCATGCAGGCCAGCACTCCTGCACGGGCCTGCACTTCATGTGGGCCAGCTTGCTTTTTTTTTCACCAGGAGATCCCAGGAATCGAACCCTGGACCTCCCTTATGGTAGATGAGAGCCCAATCACTTGAGCCACATCTGCTTCCCTAGGTGTCATCAGTATTTTTAAAAGATCTTTGGGTGATTCTAATGTGCTGCCAGGGCTGAGACCCCAGGATATTATTTGTGTGAGCTTGTAGATAAGGAAACAGGATAGAGGAGGAAAAACACAAAGACAAACTTGGGGATCCCCCTTCCTGGCCCAGGTCTTCCCATTATACCTCTCACCAGGTGCTTGGTGTTTGCCATCCTTGTCTGGGCCAGTGACTGGGTAGGATTCCAGCATCTCAGCACCATGGGAAGGGAGCAGAAGGACCTGGCCGAGCCACCCAGCTGGCTCCAAAGAGCAGATAATACCGAGGCCCCAGGGTAGAGAGCGCTCTAAGCTGTTGCTAGGACCTGTACAAGCCATGAAGGCAGCAGTCAGCCTCATGAGCGCATCTTCCAAAGCCAAACCCCTAGTGTATTTTCCACCTCAGTCCCACCACCTCCCAGGCACCCAAACAGAAGCCTGGTCATCACCTTTCCCTCCTGTCTCTCCTCTATCACCATATCCAGTGATAAGCCAAGTCCTGCCAATCTAGACTCCTAAACAGCTTTTAAGTCCCATTGGCCCTGCCCTGGTCCAGGCTCCACCACCTGTACCCAGACTCCTAAACCAGCTTCCTTCCAATTTTTCTCACACACAAACCTACTAGAGCCACTGACTTTCTGAAAAGCCTTCCATGGCTCCCAGTAGCCTTGGGGTAAAATCCAAACCCCTTAGCACTATTCTCTCCCAGCCTCCAGTCCTCACACACTCAGCTCCAGTCTCATCTAACCACCTGGGGTTTCCTGAGCCTCTTATGCTTTAAAAAAACAACAACAAAAAAAAACAATGCAACTTTATTAAGTTATGTTTAATATGCAGTTAACTGTACATATTTAAAAGGTAAAATATGCAGTGAGCTGCACATATTTAAAAGGTAAAATTTGTAAGTTTTGACCTATATATACACCGATAAAAATATCACTACAAGATAATGAACATATCCATCACACCCAAATGTTACAATCACACCTGTTACAATCCCTTCTCCTGCCTCTGCCACCCCAACTATAACCCCTGGCCAACTTTCTGCTGCTATGGATTAGTTTGCATTTTCTAGAATTTAATGTAAATGCAATCAAACAGTATGTACTTTTTTTTGTTTATCCTTTCACTCAGCATAATTTTAAGATCCATCCATACTGTAGTGTGTATCAGCAGTGCATTCTTTTTTATTGCCGAGTCGTATTCCACTGTATAGTGTATTAGTCAGCCAAAGGGATGCTGATGCAAAGTACCAGAAGTCTGTTGGCTTTTATAAAGGGTATTTATTTGGGGTAGAAGCTTACAGTCACAAGACCATAAAAGAGTAAGTTACTTCCCTCACAAAAGTCTGTTGCCTCGTGTTGGAGCAAGATGGCTGCAGGTCTCGGTGAAGGTTTAGCCTTCCTCTTCCCTCTTAAGGCTCCCTGGGTCCAGGTTCTTCTGATCTCAGCTGTAGGCTGGAGGGCTCGTCTCTCTCCCCGGAGCTCGCTTCTTTTTGGGCTTAGCTGCAGCTGTAGGCTATCAAGCTCATCTCTTTTCCCAGGTTCTCTGCAGTCTATTGAGCTGTCTCTCTTCCTCTGTGTTCTTCTCTGTGCATTTACTTCCCTGGGGCTCCAGCATCAAAAATTAAAAACTCTCTCCTCTGCCGTGTAGTTTTCTCTGTGAGTCCCTGCCCATCAAGGGGGTGGGGACTCAACATCCTACTGACGTGGCTGAATCAAAGCCCTAATCATAATTTTTTTTTCAAAGATTTATTTACTTTTATCCATTTAACCCCACCCCCACCCCCCCATTTGCTGTTTTGTGTCTATCCACTGGGCAATTTTCTGTGTCTGTTTCCTGCCCTCTTTTCTCATCCTTCTCCTATCTTCACTGGGATTCGATCCTGGGGATCTCTGATATGGGAAAGAGGCGCCCTACCACTTGCGCCACCTTAGTTCCTGGTTTTTTGGCGTGTCTCATCTTGGCTTTCCCCTGTGTCTCTCTCCTATTACGTCATCATCTTGCTGCCTGGCTCAGCGGGGCCTGGCAGCACACCTGCGCACAGGGCCTGGCAGCATGTGCACCTTCTATATATTTATTTTATTTTATTTTTACCTGGAGGTCCCAGAGATCGAACCCAGGTCCCTCCATGTGGCAGATGGATGCTCAACTATTTGAGCCACATCCACCCCCCAATCATAATTTAATCAAGTAAAGGCGAAACTTCTGAATCTAATACAATCTAATACATCCAGTAGAACAAACCATTTTACAAACACAATCCAATATCTATTTTTGGAATTCATAAACAATTCCAAATGTACACAAATCACTCTGCCATGGTTTATTTATCTATTCACCTGTTGATAGACATTTGGGTTTTTTCCCTCCTGTGTTTTTTCTCAGTTCAAAATGGCCTTTTCCTCCTGTCTCATCTCACCCTCACGTACCCTCCCCGCCCCACAAAAGAATCTGCTGTAACTGGAAGGTAAGCTTTAAGATCATGATCAAAACGCATCTTCTGGGGAGCGGCTGTAGCTCACGTGGTTGAGCGCCTGCTTCCCATGTACGAGGTCTTGGGTGCAATCTCTGGTACCTCCGAAAAAACAAAAACAACAAACCAAAACCACATCTTCTTGGATAAATCTTATGACTTTTCAGGGAGAAGTGGCCCTCTCTCCTCTGCCACACTGCTCTCTGTTTTGAAATGACAGGGGTGTCTCCACCAAGGAACCATGGTTTCCACATGGCCTCAGCCCCTTGCGCAGTGCCCAGAATATAGGAAGGGTCAAGGAAAAGTGGCCTCTTTCTGGGAAGCAGGACCCTGCCATGCAGGGTGGGTATCCTGGAGGCAGACCTGGCTTTGGGAAAGAAAGCTTGCAGAAAGTAGGTGGCTCCAGGCCTGGAAAGGGGCAAAGCTTCACAGGAAGTCCAGTGGGACAGACTGGGGCCTTTGGGTGGGGCTAGCTCAGCATGAGGGTGGGCATGCAGTTGCCCAGGGTGTGTTCCTGGTAGCAGTCCAGGTGACTTAATTCTACTCCTGCAGGCTCAGCCCCAGATGCTTACCCCCCCACTGCCTCCGTGGAGATGGACTCAGGAGCCAGAGAGAATGGAGCCCACAGGTGGGGCAGCAATGGGCCCAGTCATGGGGCTGGAGGCTACCAAGTCCTGGCATAGCCCTGAATTCAGTCTTGGGGCTTACCACATGGCCCTGGTCCCCCACGAGTACCCCCCCTTCCAGTGGGGCATTTTGATCTGCCCAGGAAGCCAGTCAAAGTAGGCCAGCAGGCTGTGTTGTATTTCCTGCTGCAGGATTCCTTCTACCTGACTTCTCTCCGATCCGTCAATTAAGTCAATTAAGTAAGCCCATCAATGTATTTCTCAATCCAATAGGTATGGCAACCCAACAGCTCCACTCAGAAAGCCCAGAGCTCTTGGATGACAGTTCTTCATCAATTCATGCTTTTGTCGTAAAGATATGATCAGCATTGTTTAAGAAAGCTGCTTAAAAATATATGAAAATGAACAACCTTTTACAAAGACCTAAGTCACATCTCTATGATACGAGCTTCTTTTGGCAAAGGAACACTGTTGGTGTCAGAATGACCTGAGTTCAAATCTACCACGTGTTGGCTGTGTGAGTTTGAGCCACTCACGCAACTGCCCTGAGCCTTGGTTTCCTCATTGGCCAAATGATCTCTCTCTCTGCAGAGAGAATGTGAGAATAGGATATATGGAACGCAAAGTCCCTGCCATAGGAAGGGTGTGTGGCACACAGTAGAGATTCAGTAAGTGGCTATTATGGCATCTGCTGGGCCGTCAGAGGCAGCCCATCCCCCACCAGCACAACCACCACTGCACCCCATTCCTGGGTTCATCTTCACTTCCTGACAACTAGCAGCTCTTCTCTGGATGCTCTCCTGGTTATCCTGAAATGCCCTCCCCCACCTCACTCTGCTGCCCACATGCTGCCCGCCAGACTGTTTGTTTTGGAGGCAGGAGACAGCCAGGGAGGGGCGGGCCTGTTCATGCGGTTTCTTGACACAAAAGCTGTTCCCTGAGTCATTGCTGGGAGAAGCCAGTGTATCCAAGCCCCTACCTGGGCAGGTTAGAGGTAGGACACCCTGTGGGTGGGAGGCAGAGTGATGGGGACAGAGAGTCCTGGAAGTCAGGCGAACAGTAGGGGGTTCATCCTGGGAAAAATGGGGTGGGGGCACTGAAAGGTTAAGTAAGAAAGGGGCACTATCAAATTTGTGAGTTAGAAAAGTATTTCTGAACTCTTTGAGGAGCCTTTCTGGAAGGGGAATGTCCACTTACATCCTAGCTTCATGTCAGTCCTTTGTTCATCGCAGGTGTTCTCCAGCCAATCCCCTAAGCAGAGCTTCCCCACCTCTACCCCATCAGAGGGCTGCCATCCCTGCTCTCCAGCTGGCAATATTCCCCCCATCCTTCAAGGCCCAACTTGGCTCTGCCTCCTCCAGAAATCCTTCCCCTGGCCCCAGTATATGTTCATCATTCCACCCCTAC
Source organism: Cabassous unicinctus (assembly GCA_029593785.1). Lineage (NCBI taxonomy): Eukaryota > Metazoa > Chordata > Mammalia > Cingulata > Chlamyphoridae > Cabassous > Cabassous unicinctus. The sequence continues at coordinate 18,411 of JAQZBX010013672.1, forward strand.
TCCTGCCCAGAACTTGGGGTTCCCTGAATATCCAGTGGTCAGACCATTCAGAACTTGCTGCCCTGTGCAGCAAATTTGTGAAGCATACAATGCTGTGGAAAAAACAGCATCTTTAGAGCCAGAAGGCCTGAGATCAGGTTCAGATTTTATCATTAATACCTGTGTGGTCTTCAGCACCTCACTCAACCTCTCTGAACCACTTTGCCATTTGCCCAACGGGGCAATGAAGCACATCTACCAGGGTTGTGTTAACTATCAAGGGAATGTAAAAGCACACAGCAAACAGTGATGGTAAGTAAAAATTGGAAAAGGTATGGGCTGCAGAGCTGAGAAGACCAGGGGTAGAATCCTGGCTTTGTTTCTTATGAGTTGACTACCTCTAGACAAGTCATCCAGTCACTCTGGGCTCAATTTCCTCCTCTGTAAGTAGACAGTGTACCTGCCTCCTGGATTAATGAGAAGGTAAAGAATGTCAAGCAGTTAGCTCAGAGCCTGGCACATAAGTAACCTGGCAATGGATGTTAGTGCCCTTCCCACCTCACTGCCAAAAGCCAGTGCTTTGGAGTAGTGAAGTTCATATGTTTGTTGGTTCAATATGTTTGCTGGTTGCCTGGCTAATTTAATTACTGACTGACCAAATAAAAGGATGGATGGATGTTTAGATGGATGGTTGGATGGATGGATGGATGGAAGGAAGGAAGGATGGATGGAAGGAAGGATGGATGGAAGGAAGGATGGATGGAAGGAAGGATGGATGGAAGGATGGATGGATGAATGGATGGATGGATTGGAAGACAAATGAAAATTTAACTGAATAAATGAATGAGTCAATGAGTAGATGACTAAACTTATAGTTGAATAAACATCAACAAACAAATGAATACCTGAATGAATGAGCAGTAAATGATGAGTGACAGGAGAGATAGAGCAGTATGTGACTGTTTTTCCTTGGCCCAGAGGCCCACGCCCTAGCACTCAGGCCTTCGAGGTATGAGTAGAGCACTAGTTAACTTGAAAGCCCCCACTTTGTGGCAAATGGATGTCTCTGCCAGGTAACCAGGATAAAGAGGTTCCTGGAGAGAAGTAGCATTTGGCTCCTTTGAAAGTGCATCCTGGGCCTATGTTGGCCATAAAGGTGAATAGTATGAGGATGAGTGAACAGAGAAAGTGCCGAGTTGGAGCAGCTATTGGAGAACCACAGGCCTGGTGCTCTCACAAGCAGTCATTGACCTCCTCGTGGGGAAGGGGGGTCTTCATTTGCCTCATTAGAGAAGATGCAACTGACATTGGTAAACTAGGGAAGCAGGTTAGAATCCCAGGAAGAGGCAACCTGGAGGGAGATGGGTCACGCTGCCAGTCTTGTGAGTCTGTGGGTCAGCTAAAGCCATCTTGCTGCTGGAGCGAGCCCTGCTGGAGCACATCTAAGCCTCGAGAGGAAGGATGGTTCTGGAAGTGCATAAGCAGGAACAGCCGCGTGATAGTGTGAAGTCATGTGACAGCGTGGAAAACCACTGGACGGTGTGCAATAACGTGAAGGTGGGAGAATCACATGACAGTGTGAGACGGCTCTACAGCACGTGAAATCACATGACTGCGCAGAAGCCGTGACCACATGGAAACAGCGTGCGCCCACAGAGCACTCTTTCAGCACCCCTCAGGGGTTGTGGGTGCAGTGCTGATTCTGGAAATTCAAGAAACCTGGTTCTGAGTTCAAGCTCTGCCAAGTCATAGGCATGGCACAATTCACCTTACTTAGCCCCTAGTTTCATCACCAGCGACTCGGGCGTAGATGCCATATATATGGATATGTATATATACTTGGCTGTTTGTAGACCTTGGTATATGATCTTGGTGTGTGAAGTCAGCCAGGAGCATTCAGAAAAATTGAGGAGGCTGAGCCTGTCAATTTAGCCCCTCTCCACCCCTCCCCTGCAGAGCAGGTTGGCCCACCCCGCACTCCCCGGGGCCTCACCACCTTCTCAGTGGCGCCCTCGCTGCAGATGCTCCACGCCCGGGCACAGGCCTAGGACTCCTGCCACAGTCCAAGGCCACCCGTTCTGAGCAGTCGTCCTAGCACTGGCTCTCCAGGGCGGGAGAGGCAGGTGTGCTGCCACAGCGTGGAGTCTGACTTCCTGCGGCCGGCCAGGCTCACAGAAGGATTCCCAGAAGGCATCCAGTTCGCCCTTGACCTCAGGCTCCCTGACGTGTTCCCAGTGTGGCAGAGGTTTCCAAGGGGCTCCCTGGTCTGTGCCTCTCCCTGTCGTGGGCGTAGGGCCCCGGCTGGCAGAGGCGCCCTTCCCTCTCCTAGTACCCTCTTCCCTCGCTCCTTAGACTCAACTCCTTCCCTCTCTCAGCCTCCCGGGACCTGCCTCCCTTGAAGGCTCTCCCTCGGGTTCAGGGGTGCAGGGCCCCCCGACAAAGTTCAGCTCCCTGGCTTGGGCACTTAAACCTTTCCCGCTAGATGTTATTATGCAAAATGAGTACAAGCCTCCTTCCTGGCCTTCAGTTAGGTACTTAATAGCCTGACCTCAACTGACACGTAGATGCTCACTTTCATTTTACAAATATTTCAGGAGTGCCTACTACAGCTCAAGCACCATTCTAGTTACTTGGGAAACATCGTGAAGCTTAAGTTCTATCTGGTTGGGTAAGTGGGGATGGGATGGGAGGGGGAGGCAACAAACAATAGACATCATAAATTGCATGATCAGTTGAAGGTGCTCCATGCTTTGAAGAGAGAGTCAAGTGGAGCCGAGTAAGGGGGACTGGGCAGAGGAGGTGATACTTGCATGCAGACCTGAAGGTGAGGACAGGCAACCGGCTGATGTTCCCTGGAGAGGCGTCCCACACTGGGCTCTGTGGGAAGAGCACTCCCCATTGCCTGCAGGTGGGAATATTTTAAACTCTAGGCAATAAAAAGACAGTGCCTGGACTTATGGGCCTTTGAAAATGATTAAAACCAGAGAACAAAATCTATCAGCATCAAAATAAGAAAATGACAGCACTGAAATTAACACATGTTTAAATACATATCCACACATAATGTAATATTTTGTCAACTTCCTTAATTGTTAAATTTAGTGTTCAAATGTCGTGTCATTTAAAACTAACACAGGGTGGGGTTTTTTCACTTCACAAAAAATTCCCAATTATACACAATTGCTAAGAAATCATAGCCAATTATACAATCAATATTGTAGCTAAATGATTTCAAAAGCAAAATTATAAAACTTCTTTAAAAATGTATAGCAAAATAGATTAGATTTAAGGTGGAATTGACTGAGTTTTAACATGTTTGATGTGATAAGGAAAGGAACTTCTGAAAGAGTAGCCCCAACATGGTCTTTAAATAGCCCCACTGGGGGGCGGGGGGAGGTCTAACATTGAGGTTCACCTTTCAGGCCAGTTTCCTGGTACAGTTGTGCACCCACTAGATGCAGAACTGGCTTGAGTGACTGTTCAGGCAGAGAGAGTACAGACTGGATTTCTTCATCTTCTGGTATAAAATCCCCATTTCCATATGGAATCTTATTTTCCAGCTGCCTTCTCTCCTCATTTCTGGGATGGGTCAGTGCATCTCCAATTTGGAAGATAAGTAAAATGACTTGGGGCTCTTCCTCCAGCCCAGCACAAGGTCAAGTGCTGGGGAGTCACTGGATTTAATCATCTGAGAGCATCTACTAGCATCCAATTAGCAAACACCTCCTGTGGGCAGGACACTGGGCTTGGCACTATAGTCCAAGCGACGTCGGGGAAGCCTTGGGAGGTCTTCGAGAAAGACCTCAGCCTAGGGCAGGAGGGTGCTTGACCCAGTCGCGAGAAAGAATTCGAGGACTAGTCAGATAGCAGCAGGAGAATGTGATGTAAAGTGAAAGTCCACACTCAGGACGGGAGTTCGCCACGCTCGTCCGAGTTGCACGAGCCTGCTGGGGCCGGGGGTGCTGTTTTACTAAGGCTGGCTCCCCCCTATTTCCCCCTCCATGTAAACTGGGACTTGTAAGTCCCAATGTTTTCATTGATCTGCCTTTTGCAAAACGGGGATTGAAAACCACAACTTTTTACAGGATCTGTATTCCTTGGATTGGGAACTGTCCAGGGGAGAGGTCGGTGAATCATGTGGTGTCAGGAGGTGGGTGGGCCTTTTGTCACCTGGTATCTTCTGGAATGAGGCCTTGGGCCCTAGGCCTTGAGCTGGTGACTTTCCACTGCGGTTAGGTATTGCCTGCTGTTAACTTTCTGCTGGTCCTCCTCTGCTGAGTTATTTCCTTTCTACCTTTCCTGACCTCACGAGGAAGTATTAGACCATCTGCTCTTGAGCCATTGTCCCCAAAGCTCAACGTGTATGGCTGTGGCTGAATTTAGAAGAGTTTGGTCCTTTAGAACAAACTGTAAGCAGTCAAAAAGAAAGGGGCGACACGAAGGACCTTGGAGCAGACAGATATCACCAGGCCTCCCACCTTTCCAGCCAGTCTCCACCTGGGAGCTAGTCCCCTGTTCAGAGAACAGCCCAGCACACAGCCAACTGGTCCCTAGACCAGTGGTTCTCAAAGTGTGATCCGGTACCACCAGCATTAGCATCACCTGGGAACTTGTAAGAAAAGCAAATAGTTCTCACCCCTACCCCACTGAGTCAGAATCTCTGGGGTTCGCAGCTCAGCAGTCTGTTTTAACAAACCCTCCAAGTGATTCTGATCTCAAACACTTAAGTTTGAGATCCACTGCTCTAAATCAGGGGTTCATAACCTTTTTTGTTCCACAGACCCCTTTGCCAGTCAGGTGAAAACCAGACCCCTTACTAAGTCCACACTATACTGTGTATTATTTAATAAATATATCACACTCGCACCAATATGTCCCACAAGAATAACTTTTTTTTTGAATTTCAATTCAAGCTCATGGACCCCTGGTTAAGAGCCCCTGGTGTAAATGATGTGATGTGTGTGAATCTACTACTGCTCTAACAGCATCGTTTCAGTACACAGAGGTTGCCTTTGACTCTGGGGAGCCCTGTGCCAGGGAATCTTTTCTCAAGAGTCATAAATAGTCCCTTTAATGGATCTGGCAGCCAGCATGACACAGTGGGGATGGGCGCTCTGAAGCTGACAGTCCCTGTTCAAATCGTGCTCTTCCATTTACCAGCTGTGCCTCCTTTGGCTGGCACCCTGGCCCTTGGAAGTCAGTTCCCTTGTCTGTAAAGTTAGAGTATCACAATGGAAACTACCTCACAGAGCAGACAGAGCTCTCAGCTCTGTGCCCGCCACACAGTAAACACTCAAACGGTGTTAACTCCCAAAAACCATTTTGTAAATTAAGATTTATGCCCATTGGTTTTTCTTATAAGAACAGTCATGGCGTTGAGATCATGGTGCCAGTTTCTGTCCTGAGCCTCAGAGCCCGCGTGGCAGCGGAGACCCCTTTCATTTGGGCCGGCTTTCCTGCCAGGACGGGGCCCGTACCCAGTCTCCAAACCCATCCGCTGCAGTCTCCCCTTGAAGCAGGCATGCTGGCTTCTTTCTGGTCTGGGCTGTTCTGGGCTATTGAATGAGGCCACCTCTGTCTCCTGCGAGGAAAATGGCGACCTGGGTGCCCCTCCGTTTATTGGGAGAGACTTTCCTTTGCCCTACAGCAGGGCTGAGGGAATGCAATACCATCCCGAGCTGCCTTTCTTTTCCCCTTTCCACTGAGAAAGTCTTTGGTGGTTGTATTGTCGCTAAGGATTATAGCCTGAACAGACGACGAATCTGCCCATTAATCCAGAGCGAAGCTCTCAAAGTCTGCTCCATGGACTGGTGCAGGTCCGGTCCACAAATGTTTGTTACCCATCCTCGCTGCTACATGCAGAAATCGAGAGGAAGCATTTAGAAACTTTGAGCATTATGATATTATTGCAACATCCAAAATGCATGATCAGCGAGGTTGTATTTTGTAAGTCTGTTTTTCTAGTCACTCGTTTTCGTTATATTTTATATAACATCCATCTGAGATGGATTGTGGAAAAATAATAATGAATAATAATGAAACTGGTCCCCCCACTGTGAGGCTTATGAGGCACTCAGAGATCAAGAGCCCTGGGGATTTGGGATTTTGAGGACTGGCTGTCTATTTCCAGAAGGAGACATCCTTGCATAAATGAAGAGGTTTTCCTTCTCTCTGTGTGTATCGGTAAGAGAAATGCTGAAATCCCAGAATGACTCAGGACATTCCATTCTGAGAAAGGTGTTCAGAAGAAAACGCACAGTGCTGCTAAGATCATTTTGTGAAATTTTCCTAAGCATTCAGTGACCAGGAGAAACTTTCCAAAGTATCCTTAACACTTGGCGAGAAACACATGGACTAGAGGAGCCAAGCTCGAGAAGAGAGAATAGGAGGGGCGGCGACGAGGACGGAGCGATGCAGCCGGTGAAGATGCTGTTAAAACAAGGCCACGGAGGAGAGCGAGGGAAGAGAAGGACCCCCGAGGAGAGGCTCCTCGTGCTTCCTCCTCGTTCTCCCACTCAGAGTCTCTCCGGGCCCCTCCGAAAAGATCAGACCGCAGTGTGGCAGGAGAGCCAGGCCATACTTCCAGCACTTTCCACTAAGCCTCCCTTGGGCCTGCGAGAGAGTTTAACAAATGGAAAACCACCTTGTGGGCTTCCTGTGCCTGTTCCCCTGGGCTAGTTTCAGAGACGTTCGCTGGTTGTCTTTCAAGCCCCAAACTACTGCCCTCCATTCTTAGTCCTGATGCTTGAGGTGTCAGCCGATTACAAACCCAGCTGACATTTACTGAGCGCTGTGCTTGTGTTGTCCTGAGGGCTAGACAAACAGCAGTGAGCAGGGCAAAGCAGGGGTGGCCAAGTCAGTGGCGAACTAGACAGATGCAGAGAGTGGGCTGGAGCAGGAAGAAAATATAAGGGACGGATGCAGAGAGCCTGGGGAGACGGAGGTTCACGGAAGCCTCGCTGAGGAGGTGACCCAGAGCTGAGAACTGACGATAGAGGCCAGCTGTTTGACCATCTGGTGAGGCAGTTCCAGGCCGAGGACTCGAGAGTGGGAGGACGCAGGGACGGGAAAGAGTGGGTGTGTTTCAGCCATAGGCTAAAGCATAGCGTGGCAGAGGTGTGCGGAGCAAGTGGGAGAAAATGTGAGGTCCCAGCCGTGAGCAAGGGTGTGAACTCGCAGGCTCTTGTAGCCAGGCTGCGGCTGGATGGTTCTCATTGGGTTCAGAACGCTGTTGGGAGAGGGTTGCCAGATAAAACGCAGAATGCCCAGTCAAACTGGAATTTCTGATCATTTGGGGGCCATACTTATACTAAAATATAATTTGAATTCTCTGAAATTCAAATTTATATGGTATCTTGTGCTTTTATTTGCTAAATCTGGCAGTCCTACTTGGGAAGCAGTAGAGGGATTTTAAGCGATGGAGTGAAGCAATCAGATGTGTGCTCTCTTTGGATTGTTTAGCCTGCCGCGGGGCTCACGGGCTGCGGCGGGGCGGGAGTGGAGGTCATAATTTCAGTAATTTTGGGAGAAGAGGCTGTTGATCAGGCTTGTGTCCACGGAGCCCAGCCACACAGGTGAGGTACACTTAAGATAAACGAGGCCAAGATACATGGACCTGGTGAAGCAGGCTTGTGAAATAGGGAATCAACAGATGCATCTGGAACCTGGCGAGAAGTCCACGTGGATATCGATACCCCCAAGACAGCTGCTGGAAGACCCTTGCGAGAATCCCATTCAGAATGAGATTTCTGCCATCCGGAATGAGATTTCCTCTGGAAGCCAGGAGAAGCCCTGGATATTCGCCAAGGGGCT
>JAQZBX010013673.1:0-39566 GCA_029593785.1 Cabassous unicinctus
CACATCTCATTCCCGCTAGGAAGCAGGTTAGAACGGTGCCTGGCACCTAGGGAGCTCTGTGTGTTTGTTAAATGAATAAAAGAAAATGACTTCTGAGGTGACTGGCTCATCCCGCCATGGAAAAGAGCAACAGCTCAGCTGGGTCTGCGGGCGCTGGCATGGCAGCCCTGCTAGGAGGAGGCCTCGCCGGCCCAGTGGGGGCTGAAGAGGCTCTCCCCGCGTGTTGATCTTAGTGACGGTGACCCTGCCGTGACAGCTGTTACAGGCCAGGCCCTGTGCAAAGTGCTCTCCATGTGGTAGTTGATTGAAATCCTCATGGCAACCCTGGTAGCTCCATTTTGCAGGTGGGGACACTAAGGCTAAGGGGTGGGTGGCAGGCTCAAGTCACACGGCAAGAAAGTGGCTGACTCTACAGCCTTGCTCCTGCCTTGTGGCCCTCTGGCCTGCCTTTTCCCTCCTGCTCCGTCCATCTGAGTCCCAGCTTCCCTCATGTCCTTGCTCGGCTCCCCCCACCCCACCTGGTGTGTGTGCTTTCCACCCCTACCCCTCCTCCATCCTGGGAGACCGCCGAGAGCTGGGAGGCACAGTGAGTGTAATAAAACCTGCCTTCCTATTACTGCTGGAGCTGCTGAGGCCCAGAGAAGAGAAGGGTCTTGCTCAAGGTCACACAGCAAGCTCACGGCCAAGCCAGGATCAGAACCTGGGTCCCTGCCTCCCGGCCTGGACGCCCCTGCTGTGCTTGAGCCTGGGCCTTGAAGTCCACTGTCTGAATGCTTATCCAGGTCTCTGGACGGGGCAGGACATGGCCAGTGCGGCATCCCCAGGCCGGGGACATTACCTGATTTCCCATGTGTGCCCGCCCTGGCTTCCATGCCTCAGAAACAGGAGTCTGAGATGTTCTCCTCTGCCAGACAGATGAGGGGGTCCTCAGGATAACATGTAATCAGTGTCGGAAGAATGGTTTAGGGATGGGTAGCAGGGGACCTGGCTTCATGCCTTGGCCCTACCACCGCTTTTGTATGTGGCTTTAGGCAGGTCACAACTCTTCTCTAGGCCTCAGTTTCCCCTTATAGAGGGGGTTTGGTAATATATCCCCTGCCCACCGCAGTATTGAGCTCATTAACTTGAGGATATTTTCTGGTGTTGGAAGAGCTGCCTAGTTTCTGAAGTGTTGAGTGAAGGTGGCATTGGCTCTTGAAATCTCAGCCAGATGAGCCTCTGTCTGTCAGCCAGGAGCAGGGAGGGCGAGGGAGAGCCGATTGAAGGGAAGATCAGTGCTGGCCACTTGCATGCATCAAACCACTCAAACCCTTGCCGCTGCTCAAAGTGCCCTACCTGGGAGCTTGTTGGAAATGCACAATCTCAGGCCCTGCCCCAGACATACTGAATCAGAATCTGCATTTTAACAGGGTCCCCAGCTGATTTGTGTGCAATTGAAAGGTGAGAAAAACTGACTTAAACCATCCTGAATGGCCCTTTTAGGTCACCTGTGACTCTAGTCGTGATAAATACAAATAAATAAGAGGTAGGTGCAGCCATTGGGCACCCCTGAGCCTCTGCAGACCTCAGGGTCCCCATCTGCAAAGTGGGTGGAGTTGGAGGCATACTGGCCCGGTGGTTTTCAGATTGTGTTCCTGGGAGCCCCACGGCTCCCTGGAGGAGCCTCAGGGGCTGCCATGGGGGCTTGCGTAGGGGGCTGAGTGGGCTGCGGCCCACCCTGCCCTACGCGTGTGGCCTTGCATGTCTCTGTGTGGTGCCCTGGGCTCCAAGGTGAGGCTCCTTAGAGAAGTGAGTCTGTGGCTAAAACTTTTGCAACCCCCGGGGCGTGTGGGCTGCAGGGTTTGTCCCGGGGCTGGAGTGTGGTGCACTGAGCAGATTGTCTCGGTCCCCAGGGAGCGCTTGAAGCGCAGCCAGAAGAGCACCAAGGTGGAGGGTCCGGAGCCTGCGCCGGCCGAGGCCTCGCTGAGCGCCGAGCAGGGAACGATGACGGAGGTGAAGGTGAAGACAGAGCTGCCCGACGACTACATCCAGGAGGTGATCTGGCAGGGCGAGGCCAAGGAGGACAAGAAGGTGGTCAGCAAGGACGGCACCGGGGACGTGCCCGCCGAGATCTGCGTGGTGATCGGCGGCGTCCGTAACCAGCAGACCCTGGGTGAGTGTCCGTCCGCGAGGGTCGGGGCCAGGGCCAGAGTCCTGGGGAGAAAGGCCCTGGGGTCTCTGCCCTCTCCCTGGCTGAGAGAATCTTCCTTGGCTCCCTTCTGCCCCCTGGGTGAGAGCTAAGCTCCTCAGACGTGCCTTTGCTTACAGTTCTAGCCTGGAGAGCTTGTTCTCTTTCTGCCTGGGGTGACAGACCCTACCCATCTGTGAAGACCTTGTTCAAGTCCAACGCCTTGACCCTGGGCAGGCGCAGTGCTTCCTCTGCCCGTTGGGGCTCCCACACTGCTGCTGGGTCCAGCACAGCACTTAGCACTCGGTGCCCTAAACGCCTGTTTGCTTTCCTTCCTCCTTGGCTTGATTGTACGCTCTTGGGGGCAGCTCCCGGTCTGCATCCTGCACAGAGCAGAAGCCCGTCAGGATTGTGTTGGTGGCAGACCGGTGCCTTCCCTGTCTGGTTCGGGCTGGGCTCAGAAGAGCACTGTAGGAACTAATTTATTAGCAGTTACTTCTCCCCTTGCCTTTCTCCAGCATGAGCCAGCGGATATTCCTCAGGGGTGTCCTGTGCTCCTGCCAGGTCCACAGACTCCATTGCCTGCTAGGACCAGGCCGATGGGTTTATGTCACAGAAATGCAAATGAGTGAAACAGAGCAGGGCGTGGGGACCGTGCCCGGCTGCAGAGCCCATGCCCCACTGCAGAGCATGGGTGCCCCTCAGCTGCCACTGATGGTTACTGGATAGGGATATGGACTCAGCGTTTTCCAAAATGAAAAATTTGACATGAATTCTCTGGCCTTTAAATGTTGGCAACTGCCAGCCTACATATGTCTGTGGGTCAGGTTTATTCCATGGCCACAAGTTTGCAACCCTGGTATGTAAAATCAAGTCCACATTCCTCAGCCACGCACTGAGGCCTTGCCTCGCCTGCCCCAGGCTTCTGTTTTCATCTTCTCCCTCCCTATTCCCCATGCTCAGTCTGACCTGAGACCCCTCCGTGGCCTGCAGTGCCGCCACTGCTTCCTCGCTACCTGCCTTTCCCTGTCCGGCTCTCCCACACCTCCTCAGCTTCCCAATGCCTCCTCCGTCTTCCTGGGTCACATCTTGTGTGTGGCATGTGGGGCACGTGGGAAGATTCCCCTGGGTGTGCTTCCCTAAGTCTAGACCTGAGTCCTGCTGCCTTTTCTTCCGGCCTCATACGCCCCTCCCAGCTGTCCCTCCCTTGGCTGCAGCCACCATCTCTGCCATCGGGACCGTTGCAGCACCCTGCTAGCAGCCCTGCCTCCCCCTTCCACATGGGCTGCCAGAGACCTTGGCGGAAACTGACCGTGATGCTCCCTTGCTACCAACCTCAGGGCTCCCCACTGTCTTGAGGGCCAGAGCCAGACTCCTTTACACGGCATCAAGGGCCTCCATAACCTCAGCCCCATTTCTTGCTTCTGGTTCTCCTGACCCTTCGTTCGGCACAGTCTGTCCTTCACTCTGGCACATTCCGCTTTCTGCAGCACACCCTCTGTTTTCTGCCCTCTGCTTGTGCTCTTTTGTCTCTCTGGAATACCTTTGTCTATCTCTGCACACCCAAATCCAACCCCTTCTCTGAGGCCAGTTCCAATGCCGCCGCCCGTCAGAAGCCTTCTGTGAGCTTTTCCGGTTAGAAGCGGTCTGCTGGTACCTTGCCCTTCTCTCAGGGCACTTCCCTCACTGCTTTCCATTAGATGGGCCCTGTCTGCCCGTCTCTGCCCTGAAATCGGGAGCTCCTGGGACCTGTCTGATTCAGCTCTTTGCTCCCAACTCCCACCCCACAGCACCCAGCCCCAGGTCCTGGCCTCCAGGAAGCCATGTGGGCGTCGGTGCTGTAACTGTCACGATGGAGCTGGGTTATGTTGCAGCCGCAAAAAATCCAAAACTTTTGATGGCTTGAATGACAAAGGCTTATTTCTTCTTCGCACAACGTGTGCATCGTGGGTCAGCTGTGGGCTCTGCTAGGGTGAAGATCCAGGCTAAACACAGCCATTGGCTGCAATGTTGTCTGTCACGGGGCAAAAGGAAAGAAAACTCTGGAGGCTTCTCATGCAGGCAGTTACCTGCTGTAGCCTGGAAGTGAGGGGTGTTCATTCAGCTCACAGGCACTGGCCATAACTAGTCCCTTGGCCCCACCTAACCTCAAGGAGGCCAGGAAATGTGCCATTGCCCATGTGACAGGGTGAACCAGAAATATTTCATAAATGGAACTAAAGACTACCCCAGTGCTGAGTGAGAGCGTGAGTCTTTTCAGGGGCATGTGCCTGCTCTCCCTCCATCAGTACTTACTCCCTATGGCCAAATGCCTTGTTAACCGCCAGTGGATTTGTTAGTTATTGGAGGGAGAGACATGTCCTTGCTGTCTTTGAGGTGTGTGTGTGTGTTAAGAGCCATTGGACCCAGCCTGTCACCAGGAGATGCCCAGTGAAGGGTGGGGCATCTGAGTCTTGGGATGGAGCCTGTGGTCTGGATTAGGTGGGGAAAGCCTTGAGCAGCCAAGCCAGGGAGATGTTTGGAGTCCTCCCTGGGCCAGCTGCATGCCCACTGAGAGGTCCAGGGCCCTCGAGCCTCAGGTCAGCCACCGAAGCTGGTTTCCAGCTCAGCACCGGGGGCCTTGGCCTCACCGTGCCTTAGTGTCCTCATCTCTTAAATGAATCATGGTCCCTGCCCCTAGACACTCAGACTCAGAGTGAATCCAGGCTCCACAGCTGGACATTATAGCTGTGGTACCTGGGGCAAGTTACTTGACCTCTGTGTGCCTCAATTCCCACAATTGCAAATTCATGGGCCGTTGTAAGGTTCCAACAAAATGTATACGCAAAGTGCTCAGGCTTGAGCTTAGTAACGATTCACTGTTAGTAGCAGCAGTACTTGTAGTACTAGAATGAAACACCGCTCCCAGGGGAAGGAGTGGGAAGATTCCTGCTTTTTCCCAAGTCTAGGAAATAAGCCAGGATGACAGAGAAAGGATGGGCTGGAGAAGCAGCTGGGCCCTGGGTGAGACATGAGGGGTTCCATCTGAGAACGGGCAGAGAAACCTGCCCAGCCCCTGGGGCACCTTCTAGTGCTGCCTCCCGAGGATTCAGGGACTTTGAGCAGCTTGTGCAGGTCTGAATGACCAGCTTCAGGCAGACCCTTGTGAAAAAGGCAGAAGAGCCATGGGGACAAGTGACCAGTGGAGCTGCCATGTGGGAGTCCACACCGGAGCAGGTCCAGAGCACTCCCCCCGGCCAGGTGGCTTTCGCGCATCCCAAAGGCAGGCCTTCCGCCTTGGGAGCGCGTGTGGTTTCTGTCAAGAGCCAGGCCCAGGGGAAGCTGGCTTGGCCTCAGCACCAGGAAGGAAAGGCATGAAAAAAAGATATCAGCGTTAGAATTGAACCCTTTGAACCATCCAACCTCACCTTGGCACGTAGATTTTATCTCGTGGGCCAAGCCCAGCGGCTGCTGCTGGCTGCTGGGAGCGTGTGCCAAGACGCCGACAGGCAGCATAGCTGCTGCCTACATCTGCCGAGGATGTAGAGGTGGGCGGTGGGGCCGCACAGGCTGTAGACTTGACGGCCCCAACCCCCTCGATGTACAAAGGGGAGAGCAGAGACCTCAGGAAAGGTAGAGAGTTTGTCGGGGTCACCCAGCGATTGGCGACATTTTCTTCCACTTCGTGGAGGGCTTGCTCCAACCCCCAGCACCCCCCTCCCACCCTCGTCTAAAAGTAAAGCCAGGAAGGAACGTGCTCCTGGGGGCCAGCTGGAGTGGAGGATGCTGGTTGGAGCCCCCCCTTTAAATAAGCTCGGGCCACATCGTCCCTCCTGTGCCCTGGTGGCCGGGCCCTGGGGAGTCGACGTGATCCCGAGGCCCTAGGCCGGGCAGCGCCCGGTTCTGTGGCGCCAGGGCCTCCGGAGTGCCTTGCGCACCCAGCGACGCTCAGGGCTCCGAGCCAGCTCCGTTGCTGAATGGAAAGTGTTCCTGTTCGGTCACCCGGGGCTACGCCACGAGGGAGCCTCCCTCGCTCCATCCCCCAACTCCCTTGCCAAGTCCTCAGTGGCCCTTTAACAGCCAGCAGACAGACAGTGTTCCCAGTGACACAGACATGATCCAAGGCACTTCCCGTGGAGGAGCCCGGGTCACGGACACACGCATGGCATTGCAGCTCCTCAGGCGGGCAGAGTCAGGAGGGCGCCCGAGCCCAGGGGGCTGGCTGCCAAGCTCCCACTGCTCATTGCTGCTCCTCTGCGGCCCAGAAATCCCTTGTGCTGAGAAGGGTTTCTCTCACTCGTAGAAAGAGCCTTGCTGACCCTAGAGCCAGCGTGGGGTCTGGGGACAAGACCTTGAACTTCCTTTTTTGGCAAGGAGGACAGAGATAATACTGAACCCGACGACTTTGTTGGATGAGATCAGAAGTGAAAGGAAGCGAGCTAGCAGTGGCCCCTGCCCCCCTGACGAGCTGCCTGCGGAGCTCTGCCCCGCAGCCCCGAGGTGGAGTGGCAGAAGCACATTCCCCGAGGAATGCTAAACACAAGGCACTGCCATTGCTACTCCGATTCCATGAGTCACTGCCTGCCGGCCAGTTTGAATTGATTCTGAAATGGAAGCCTGCTTGCCCTCCTTGTGCTAGGTGGTGAAGACGAGGTAAGCTGGGTTTACATCCAGCCACAGAGCATTTTCTGGTTCCGAGAGATGGCGACGGCCTGATCCATCATGGTGGTCTTTCCCTGTGCCGCGGAGCTCCGTGGCGCCATCGGTCCTTAATCCCGAGGAGCTGACAGAGGAGGGAGCTGGGCGAGCCACGGCTGTCGGGACACCTGGGTGGTTCTGGACTTTCTCGGTGGGGTACAGGAGCCTTGGCTGAGCTGCTCTCAGATGAGGGAGGTGGACCAGCTGAGTCGTTTCCAGAGTTAACTAGAGTGGGGAGGAGCTAGGGGCTGCTTGTCCTGGAGAGGAGGAGGCTGGGGATGGGGTGGGAGAGAATCTAAGTATTCACAGCTCACAGCTTTTGGAGAGGGGGAGCGGCCCGGCCCGAGATGGAGCATACACATGCCAGGTGGTACCAAGCATTGTGGAGAAAGCACCAGGAGGTAATTTCAATTCAGTAAAAGAAAGGACTTTGGAATGGTGGAAACTGGTAGCAGAATGTAGGCCTATGAGGGAGTGAGTTCCCTGTCCTGGAACTCAGAGATGGATGAGTGAAGAAGGTCACGGGACAGGGTGCAGGAGGGAGCATCAAGGATCAGATGGGAGCCTGGATTCTCCCAGGTCATTTCTGCGTGGCGAGCTTCAAGAGCCAAGGGGTGGAGGAGGAGGCGGCGGCAGCTCAGCCACGGCCCTGGAAGGAGCAACAGAAGAGCACGACAGCCCTTCAGATACAGCCACGTGGGTTTCGGCCGGTGATAAACCCGGGCAGCGAAGGTGCCAGGTCCTGCTTCGTGGTGCCAGCTGACGGTTGGTTTCCTGTTTCAGTAGGTTGTTGGCAGGGCCTTGGGCCTGAGCCTGCCAGAACCAACACTCAGCTTCTTGCTGCAGCCACTTGGAGGGGAGGGGTCTGGCCGCCTCCCAGGCATATCCTGTCCTTGCTGCTGCTGCTTCATCTGGCAGGGAGCTGGCAAGAGGGACCCGGCTGTAATTCAGGAGACCCGGGTCTGTCCCGCTGTGGGCCTTTGCACAAACCCTTACTCTCTCGGAGCCCCAGAGTCTTGAGCGGTCAGTGGGTATAATAAAACCCGTCGGCCTTTCCCGTAGGATTGTTGAGGGGCAGAGTGAAGTGAGAGGTGTGGAAGTATTTTTAAAAGGGGACAAAGAAGTCAAAGCAGATTCTAGTGGTATTGGCAGAAGCCTCCGGGTGTCGACCCATCTGGGGTTACCTCGAGCAGTGAGAGCCGAAGAGGCCAGTGGCTGCAAAAGTCGTATATGCCCTTTCACATTTTGGAGTTGACCCCTTACATTTTTATCCAGAGTTTAAGTTATTGCAAAGGATATAATTTGTGGAGTATTGTTTTTTGTTCTTTTTTTTAATGGTGTTTGAAAATAAAACTGTGAATCATTCTTTTACCCAAGGGAGTCTAAGCACCATTGTGATTTGATACCCACCCTCATCCATTTAAAAAACAGGAGCAAACTCATCTTTAACAGTCAGAAATTTTATATCTTTCCTTTTTCTCCTGGAAGTCCTATTTCCAGCCCACTTCTGCTACAGCATTTTATGCTAATGTAATATATTTTTTATGCTTGAAGTCTTTTATTGATCACTGTTTCACACTCATCTGCCACAACAAGATGTACATAAATTGAAATTGAAATTTTAAAAAAAATTTACTGGGATCACAGAGCTCTACATTTGAAAAACATTTTTCCAGATTGAGTTATTATTAGTATACAATTAATCAAAACACATTTTGATAAATATTAAATGTAAAAGTAAAAAATTGTTGAAAATGTACCTCTGAGTGAAATGGATGGGGCTGTATTTTTTTCTCAATTGGCTCATGTATCTGTAAATCCATATTTCTTACTGCTAGAATGTGTCAAGATTCAGCATTAATTTAATCTCTGTTTTTCGCTGTTCATAGGTATAAGTGCTTAGAAACCTTGACTCTATAAATAAGGAGCTGGGGATGGACGGATTTTGTTTTAGCGGTGTCACTCAATTCTTTGAACTCCTTCCAAGTTGTATGCCAAAAATCACAAAGGGGTCTATCATCAGACATTATTTTAATGGTCTCCTCGCTGACAACTCCATTAGATCCTTCTTCAGTTTTGTTGAAAGCCGAAAATTGGAAATCACCTGATTCGGAAAAGGAGTTGCTTCCTCACTCATTAGATTCACTCGCTCTCTAATTCCGACACCCATATTTCTGATATCTCTTTATTCATCCCCCGGGGACGGCACCATGGTAAGATTAGGTGCTAGTGTAAGACATGCCTATTGTAACAGGGAAGAAGGGTGAAGATGCGGGGGAGTTGAGAGACCCAGCTTGAGGGGAGCCTCCTCGCCGGCCGCCTGGTCCAGCACGTTGACTCTAGGAAGGAATACACCTGGAAGGTGGTGGTTGAGAAATTGATTCTCCTGAAAGTGCTTGTGCTCACATCTCCCTTGGACCACCCCTGTAGATATTTGGTCTCAGTCCAAGTCCCAGACAGGCTTAGGAAGTCCACTTGTCCATGACTCAGTTTCCCAAGTCACCCTGTCCTCCAGTCAGCCCTGCACCGGGCCCCTGATGAGGCTTAGAAAGAAGAGGAGCGTTTGGTCTGGGAACAGCAGCTTCTGGGAAGCCAAGGGGCCACCTCCCTGTTCCCAGTGTTGTGTTCTCGTATTCACCGACTGAATTTCTGTCGTGTTGCTTTTTGTGAGCTTATCTGGAGCAAGATGGGTGCAAATAATAATAGAGTTGAGAGTTCCACATGTCCCTTGTCCTCAAGGGACTGCCCTCCTCTCTCTACGTCTTCCCCCTCCCTCCCGTGGCCTTGGCAGCCAGTGCCACCTGTCCTCACCTGGTTGGCCCAACCCTCTCCGGAGGGAGCTAAGCCAGGCTCTCTGCCAGGTGACTAGAGAAAATGCTTGGCAGGCGCTGTTAGGTTCTCGTGGCCTTAGTGATGGCAGGAATGGGGCGGAGGAAAAGCCTGGGATCCTGTGTGCTTGCATGCCAGGGCTCTTGACACAGAGTGCTGGGGAGTCCTGTGGTAGCACCCAGACCTGGTAGGGGGGTTCTGCTGCCCTGCGGAGCTAGAGGGAGCCCCATGGCTGAAGGGGTCACACAGTTCTCTTGGCAGGCAGGACATGGCCTGGCATGGTGGGAACAGGATGGCTCTGGAGCCCCGGAGGCTGCTTCTGAGCTCTGTTCCTCTCCGGCCACTAGCTGAGTAACCCCAGGCCCGGGCGCCTGGCTTTCAGGACTCGTAAGCTCCTTGTTGAGTGGGTGTTAAGTTGCCCCACCACACTAGGACTTCTGAAAAGATGGAGGACAGAATGAGACCTGGGCATATGTGGTAAATGGTAAACGTAAACATTCTCTTCCTGGCGCTCTCTAAGAGGCTGATTGGGTGGCGATTGTGCTCATGGGCTCTGGTGTGAGGAGCAGGCTCTGGCATGGTACGTCGTCTCCCTGATCCTCACTCCCCGCAGCTGAAAAACGGGGATGCAAATAACCCTTGCCTCCTGCAGTTGTAAGAAGTAGCTGAGCTGATGTGTGAGGAGCCCTGGGGGTGTGGAGAGCTCCCCTCTATCTGGTGCGTGAAATGGGACAAGATGTGGCACACACCTGCCTCCAGTCTCGGCCTCCCCTCCTGTGCAGCAGGGCCAGAGGTCATTACCACGCAGAGATGTTGTAGAGATGTAAACGCACCAACAAGAGGCAGGCCTGGCACCTGGGGGCAGGTGGTAATGGGCATCGCCATGATTCACAAAGGGACAAAAGGGTGTTGGGGAGCCCGGTGGCCTGCGGACGAGCCTGTCACCGGATGGGGATGCTCCGGCCGAGGATCCTGAGAAGGTTCTGGGGGAGAAACTTTGTTATAACCATATTATATATAATATTATGTTATACCCATGAATCATAATACAAAGCTTGTCTGAATTTTAAAGAGAAAGCACAAAACTTTGGGAGAATTTCAGCCAGTTTCTGCCTATCCCTGCCTCTTTGGGAAATGCACGGATGCCTGTTGGCCAGCTCAGGCACTTTAGGGTAAAGGGGGAAAGCGTGCTCTGTCCTCCTCAGTGTTCAGATGGGGATACCGAGGCCCTGAAAGCGCAGCCTGGACTCCAGGTCCCTTGCCCCCTGAGTCCAGGGCTCTGAGCCCCTCACTGGCTGACTTTTCCCCTTCGCCAACCTCCCAGGCATTCCCCGACTTTAAGGGCTCTCTCTGATTTCTTACGTGATTCAGATGGAAAAACGCCCGAATGCAGCCCCCACGGTGGACCTGTGCGAAGCCGGTATTCAGGGACCTGGACTTTTGACCAAGCATTGAGATGTGCATCTGGTACGTGATGGCCAAGGGGCCAGCATGAGGGTGGGGCCTGGCTAGACTTAGCCTGTCAGCTCCAGACCCCTGAGCGAGCTGCCCCTGCCAGCGTCTGCTGTGCCCTCTAGCTGCTGTGTGTCAGGGACTCTGAGCCTGTCTGGGGCCCCTGGGAGTGTGTGGCTGGCTGCAGGAGGGGTGAAAGGGAGTTTGGAAACCTGGAAGTCCACAACGTATGGGCCATTTTGGCAGCACTTCCTGTGGGCTGTGGCTCTGTAAATCATCCTGGGGGACAGATGTGCTTCATGGCCAAATATGTTTGGGAGACCTGGGGTTAAGCAAATTTAGGTGCCTAGATCCTGTACTGCAGGACTTCTCAGAGCCTTTGCACCTCCCCCTGCAGCGAGGTGACCGTCACACTTGCTAGACCATGGGCCTCTTTTTCCCGGGGTGCATTCAGGAAATTGGGCTGCAAAGAACAAGCTTTGGAAAATGCTGGTAGTAACAGCAGCTATCATTTATTGTCTGCTGTGTGCCAGGCACTTTGCTAAGAACCCACAGTGTTATTTTTTTTAAGACTCAGAGTGTCTGCGGCAAGTACTGTTGCCACCTCCGCTTTACAGATAGAAAACTGGAGATATAGGTGGTTCCATGACTTGTTCCAGGTCCTCTGGCTGGTATGGGGGAAGTTGGCACTGGAACCCAGGCTTGCTGGCTCCATCCAGTTTGGCTGCCTCTCTGGGTAATCTCCCTTTGCCCCACCTCCTGCCCCCTGTCCATCTTGCCCCTTCCCCAGAGAACGGAGGACGCCCAGGGTCTAAGGGCGAGTGAGGATCAGGCATGGCCTAGAACTCAGGTGTCCATCCTGCCTGCCCGCAGAGCTCTGTCCCCGAGACTTAGTGTGCCGGTGAGGAGCCCCACTCTGTCCTGTCCCCGTCAAGAGAGGAGACCTGGGGCTGAAGAACCAGCACTCCCCATTACACCTGCAAAAGGGGGAACTGGGAGGGAGGCCGCCTGTACCCTCAGCCCTCTCCAGGGGTCAGAGGAGGATCCTCTAAGACCAGTAGGAACGTGGTTAGAGCCAGCATCCACTGGGAGGGAGTTGGGGGACCCCTTATGGCTCATGGGCTCTGTCCGTAGGCAGACAGTCGTCATACAGTTTGCAAAAAGACCTTAGGTCACTGAGTCCAGTTGGAGGATCTGGTCTCGTGGCAGAGAGCGGCAGAGCTGGGGCCGTGAGCATCTGGCCTCCCACAGGCCCCACCTTCCATGGACTTGACGCCCCCACCTGCCCCTCTGTTCCCTCTCTGCTCCGCCCTCACCCCTGGGGCTTTGCCACCTCCCCCTCCCCTGCTGCCTGCTCACCCGAGGGGCTCTGTCAGAGTCTCTCTTGGGGCCCACTGACCCCTGCGCTTCGCTGCCGCTGCACCACCCGTCGCATTGCTCCCTGGCGTGGCGGGGGCCTGCTCCTCGTTAGATTGAGGGCACGGGCTGCTTGTTGCTCGGTGCTGGGGCCTGGGGGCCTGGCATCCGAAGGTGCTCCCTAAATTCTTGGCTGGTGGAAGGAGCATTGGCAGACACGGTTGGAGAGAGGGCGGAGGCAGAAGGAAGGAAGTCAGGGCTGTCATTACTCAGTGACAGGTGAGTAGAGCGGCAGACACTGCAGGTTTATTGAGCCCCCGCTAGGTGCCAATCATGGGGCTAAATGCACAGAAGTTTATGACCTGACCTTTGTCCTCCATGGGTTTGTATTTTTCCCTGGGTGACAATGTTAGCACATACAAACCACTAAACCAGGGGTCCTGTCCCTGGCTGCTAGGTATCAGCATCCCTGGAGGGTCCATAAGACAAAAGGCAGAGTCCCAGGCCCCCTCCCCCATCCGTCCTAGCCTGCTTGGCCTGGAGTGGGGCCAGGGCCTCTGCATTGGTGTTAGAAAGGGCAGGCCTGGGCCGAGGTGGTGTCAGGTCTGCGTACAGGTCCCAGAAGGCATGGGATGGGCAAGGCTTCTGCCCCGCCTTGGCTGCAGGGGCCCTGCTTGTCTTCCTGCCATGGGCCTTCTCCCTGGGCCCTGCATGGGTGAGCTTTTCCTCTGACTCGTCTGAGATGCCCACTGGGAAACAGAACCCAGCTTCTTCGGTCCACCTGCTCCTGGGAGAAGGGCCCAGGAGCGGTCGGGGTTGGGCGTTCTCACCATGCTAGTCTGCATGTACCTGAGGGAACAAGATAGCTCCTCGGCAGACGAGGGTGTTCTCTGGGGGCGTGTGAATGACCTCTGCTCTGGGCTGAGGTCGGTACTTTTAGACCCATTTTACAGATGAGCAGACTGGGGCTTAGCGTGTCAAAGGAAATTTCCACGGTCATTCTGCTGGTGAGTGACAGAACGGGGACAGGAACCAGGTGCACCTGACTCAAAGCTTGTCCTCTTAACCTCTGTCCCATCTTGGAAAGGAAAAGTGGTAGCTGGGGATTATTCTGGTGCATTTAAATGATGACTTCTTCACATGGGTGCCATATATTCCTTCCAGAACACTTTTCTCATCTTCTTTTTCTCTCAAGGTGCAAATATGAAAGTTAGCTAAAGAAGTTACCTTCTCCATCTTACAGATTTGGAAACTGAGGCCCAGAGATGGGGGTGAGTTGCTCAAGGTCACACAGAGGCAAACCTGGTATCCAGTGTCCAGCTCAGGGCTGTCCCCACCAGTCCTTGCTGCTCCTTGGCTGCTGGGATAGGACACTCCACTGGACAGCCCTTGCCTCCGTGGTGCAGAGTTAGTGGTCATGGAGGCGTCGTCCATAGGTCCTGGGGCCTTCGGGCACAGGCGTTGGGTGCTGGTTGACCAGGCCTTTCCTTTTGTCTCTTGCAGGATCCTATGAGTGTGGAATCTGTGGCAAGAAGTACAAGTACTACAACTGTTTCCAGACCCACGTACGGGCGCACCGAGGTGAGTGGGGAATCCCTGGGGCGGGGCCAAGTGGCTCGCACCTCCCTGTTCTCTGCCCGTTCTCCCCCTGGCCCCTCCTGGTGACCCTGGAGGCCCTCAGAGCACCCATCTTTTCCAGTCTGCCCCCTTTCTGTGGTAGGAGGGGCGCACAGGGCAGCGTGTGAGGTGGGAGGGGGCCAGCAGCCCAGCAGCCCTGCAGCCAGGCCTGCGCTCACGACTCGCCGGCTGCCCTCAGGGAAGTCTGCATGGTCCTTGTTCCTCTCGGGATACTGCCGTGCTACTCGGCATCAGCCCCTCCCGGGAAAGCCTCGTGGTACCTCATGTGCTCCTCGTGATGGCCCAGGAGTGGGGCCAGGAAGTGGTCTCCCATTCTGAAGATGAGGAAACTGAGGCTGAAAGAGGGAACGGGAGAACGGGAGGGGTGGCGCCTTCTGGCAGGGAGGGAGGCCCTGGGCCAGGGGCCAGCCAACATCTGGGGCCCAGGAAGGTTCTCTCGCGCTCGGTTCCTGCAGAGCCGTGGGAAGAGAGCCTCCTGGGGGGCTGCCTGCCCCGCCGTCTCTCTCATTTGGCGCTGGCCCTGCTGTCTTATCCCTTCCTCTCTTTCTCTCTCTCTTACAGACACTGAAGCCACCTCAGGGGAGGGAGCCTCCCAAGGCAGTGAGTATTTTTCCCTACTTGTAGCTGGTGGGGCGAGAGGTCGGAGGGTGGGAAGAGGAGGCGCTCTCATTCTCTCCCCCTGGACTGCCTGAGTGGCCCCAGGGAGACACACTGCTGTCAGGCTTTGGGACCAGAGGGCCCCTATAAAATCACAACACTGCCTCAGACGGCCTTTCTGAAAGTGCGTTCCGTGGAACACTGTTCTGGAGACGTTAATAGATGTTCTGTCATAAAGGGTTCTCTGGGCAGATAACTTTGGGAAACCTTGAGTTACACAAAGATGAACAGGTTTCTTTGTGGCTCGACTTCTCAGAGCCCTTAACTGGCAAATGTGCCTGTGTGCCTCTGCGAGGGCAGAGCGTTTGCAGAATCTCCTCTCTTCTCTTGATCTGGACTCGTGGGGCTGGGGCTCCATTGCTGACATTTGGGAAATGTTATTTCAGAGACTTAGCTCATGAGCGCCCACAGCTGCAGGCTTGGGTAGCTTACCTGTGGGGCAGTGCAGGGCCTGGCATCTGGAGACAGTGCTCCTGCTCTGCTGCCACAGACCCTGCTTGCCCTCCCTCCAAATCTAAACCCACGGACCTGAGAAGCGGCCAGCCAGATGGGTGTGGGCTGGGACAAAAAAGCCCCCCTGCCCGATAAGACTGAGCTTCAACACCCAGCACCTCTGCTCCTAGGTGTATACCCGACAAGCACTCCCCGTGAGTGCCCCAAACCGGAAACCGCCCACATGCCCAGCAGTAGCTGACTAGGAGAAGAGATTCTAGCATATTCACATGCAGGATTACTGGGGAGCAGAGGGAGTGAATGATTTATACCAACGTGAGTGCCTCTCACCGACAGTGTCAAGCAAAAGAAGCTGGACACAGAAGAGTACATCGTAACAGTGTTCTGGATAGAGAAAGTGCAAAAGCAGGTGAAACTTCCTGAGGCTGGTAGAAATCAGGGTCGTGCTACCCTTGGGCTGGGGCACAGGGGGGCTTCTCCTGTTGCTTCAGTTGTAGCAAGACTGTGGAGGTGTTTTCAGTTTGTGAAAATGGAGCAAGCTGTTCACCTACGAGCTGTGCACTTTTCTACGCCAGGGGTCAGCAGACTCTGTAGCAGGCCAGATGGTGAATCTCTCAGGCTGTGCGGACCAGACATCACGGACGTAACTCACCTCTGCCGCTGTAGCACACACGCAGCAGAGACACCGTGCAGATGAATCAGTTACCAAAGCGGACCATGGGCAGGATGTGGCCCGCGGGCCCTGGTTTGCCAGCCCCTGTCCTGCATGCCTGTTTCACCTCCATAAGACGTTTTTGGAAATAGTAAACAAACAATACCCAAAGTGAAAGCCAAACAAAGCAGCCTGAGGAGGTGCCTGAGCGGAACAGGCTTAACTGGATTGTGGATTGGTCTTAATATCATTTCTTCTAAGGAGCTTTCCCATCTAATCTCTGCTGGGATTCTGCTACCATGCAGAAGACAGGGCTGAGATGAGTCTGTTTTCCAGAGGAGAATCAGGCTCAGGGAGGCTGGGAGCCTGTGCCCACTCCTCCTCCAGATCCCCACCCAGCCCCTCTCGGCCTGACCCGCAACTCCCGTCTCCCTCCATGGCTCCCTCCATTTCCGGCTCCCATGGTCTGCCTGTGGTCAGCCACATGATTAAAGGACTTCCCTGTTTCTCTTTCCTTCTTTGGCTGTTCTAGGTCTCTGGCCTCTCCGGCAGCCCCTCAGTGGTCCGTTGTGTGTCTCTGGCTTCCGTTTGCAGGAGGCTCGCTGGCTCTCGAGGGCCCTGTCGTCAGGGTATTTTTAGCCCTTTCATTCCTTTTTCTCTCTGTGGAGTTTTCTCCCCACAGCCATGGTACCTTATCTTATTCTCAGTTCTGCACCCCCACGCTGACCCGGACGGGACATGATGGGGAGGTTGTTGTCTAAGCTGGATTGCTGAACATGGGAGAACATTAAAGCCTGAGCCAGGCGGGGACATCCTGGGCCTGGCCCCAGGAATCAACGCACCCGTTCCCCATCCCCACAAATTGGAGAAAGAAATGGAGAAACTGTATCCCAAGGTGGGGTTGCACTCGCTGGCAGTTCCAGCGAGGCAGAGGGAGGACCCGGCCTCTCCTCCCTTACATGCCGCCTCTGCCCCACCTCTCTGCAGATGACTGGGGCGAGGGCGTGGGGCCCAGGCAGCAGAGGCCCCCTCCCTGGAGGGTAGCAGCATGCCTCTTCCCTGCCTAGTACCCCTTGCCCTTAGACTGTCTGCATGTGCCAAGGCTCCAGCCTCCTTGCTCAGGGACCAGTTTGTGTCTGGCCTTTTCAGGCACTAAAGGCATTTTCAGAGACCACCGTGGGGGTGGGAGGCATTGATGTCTTCTGCGCCCCAGAGTTGGCTTAGAGGGGGCCAGAGGTTTTCCCACAGAGCAGCTGTGGCCTTGGGATGGGGATGGTTGCTCAGGAGCGGGGGGAGGCCCAGAGGGTGCCCACCCAAGACTGGAGGGTGGAACATGGGTCAGAGAGGGGTCATGTGCCTTGACCGAGCCTTGGCCAGGAGTTAAGTGAATGGGTGAGTCCTCTTCCCTGCCCCACTGTACAGCCTTGGACAAGCTGCCAACCCTCCCTGTGCCTGGGATTCCTCAGGGAGGTGTGCTCAGTGGGCCCTCACTGGCTCAACGAAGGGGACAGGAATACAACCTGCAAGAGTGAGCAAGCGAGAGAGCAAGAGATAGGCGGGGTGAGCAGGACGAAAGTCATGGCCTTTTGTAACCTAATCTCAGAAATGACGCCCCCTCGTGTCTCAGATGAACACCACACATGGGTTGGCTTCAACAACGGGAGTTTATTGGCTCCCGGCTTTGAGGCTTAGAGAAGACCAGAATGAAGGCATCAGCGAGGCACATCTCTCCTGGAGGACTGTGATGTTCCAGGGCTGACTGCCGGCAGTTCCTGGGTCCTTGGCTTTTCTGTTACGAGGCAACAATGCACATGGCGGCATCCTCTCCTTTCCATGCTGGGTCCATTGACTTCCAGCTGCTTCTCCTTGTGGCTTTTTCCTCATAAAGCCTCCAAGTTACAGGATTAAGTCCACACCTCAATTAAAAGTAACATCTTCAGGAGGTTCTATTTGCAATGGTTTGTACCCACAGAAATGGATTAAGATTAGGAGCATGTATTTTTATGGAGTATGTAATTCAACCTACCACCCATCGCTTGTACTGTTTCCTGGTCACTGGGTCCAGCCCAGACTCAAGGCAAGGGGATTAGAGAAGGGCCTGATATCGGCAGGCAGTGTCATTGCCCTTCTAGCTGTGGGGCTTGGGGCAGCTCACTCTGATCCTCAGTTTCCTCCTGTGTATAATGGGCTGCTAATTCCTCCCTTTGTGTGGGAAGTGCCTGGCCTGGTGCCTGGTTCGTGGTAAGCCCCCGGGAAGTGGTGCTGCGACACCATTCTTCTTATCTAACTTCTGGCAAAGGGAAGCAGGGCGGGATTTGAACCAGGCCCTTAGGCCCTCAGCTCACAGTGTGGTTTAGGGGTTAGTTGGGGAGTCACTTGAAGGTCCCCCTCAATATGGGATCTGCCTTGAATGGGGGTTGGGGCCAGCACTGAGGTCTCCAGGCCTGGAATTCATAGGGGAAAGGAAGCTGGGCACCCTCGGGAGTGGGCAGTGCCAAGGGGCAGGCTGACTCGGAATTGATTCTCCAGGGGTCAGCTAGTTGGGTCCAGCTGGGCTAGTCCCATCTCAGGTTCCTAAGGCAGATGAGCTAGCAAAAAAAAAAAAGAAAAAAGAAAAAACCCAACCCAGGTGGTTTAAAGCCCTAGTAACCACGTGTCTCCCCCCATCCCTCACAGACAACTTCAGGTACACGTGTGACATATGCGGGAAGAAGTACAAGTATTACAGCTGCTTCCAAGAGCACCGAGACCTGCACGCCGTGGATGGTGAGTCAAACCCATCTCAGCCCCCGGCCTTCTTCTCTTCCTACCGAGGGAGGACCCCTGGGGCCCGAGTGAGCCATTTCTCTTCAATACACAGATTTCTAGTCTTGGAATGATAGTGTTGGAATTTCAGAATCAGAGCTTTAGATCGTAGGCTCTGAGAACACAAAGGAAGAATTGGAAGGGCAGCCCGTTGGCAGTGGTCAACTCTGGGGACGGGGGGCTTGGGCGAAGGGGGTGTCCCCATCATACTCTATGCACTTCTGTTTAGATCACCTCAAGTGAAATGGCTGATTTTGTAGGTCAGAAACAATCCAATAACAGCAATTTCATATTGAGTCATTTGATAATTTCATGTTGAGTATTCATTTGCTGTGGTGAAATTAAACCAATTTTTAAAAATGAACAATGGCATTTAGAATCTTAGATTCTAGAGTTAGAAATTAGAACAATACTTGTACGTAATGCATCTTTAGAATCTTAAGAATTCTAGAAACTGAATCTTTGATCTGGAAGGGATCTTCGGGGTCCCCTCTGTAGCCCTACCCCACCCAGCCCCTCTAAAGCTGGGACAACCAGGCCCCACCACCTGCTGCTATTGGCGCATCCTTTCTCTCCCTCCTTCTTTTCTCTCCTCCACATCTCCTCCTCTTTTTTCCTGCCCAGACCCTGCGAGGTGCTGGGGTCCAGAACCAAGCCCAGGCAGGAAGCATCTGCCTCCCTTGGGGATGGGATTCCCGCCCATGGGGAGGGCCGAGGCTGTGGAGAGGATGAGGAATCAAGGTTGGAACATGGCCTCCTGTGGCCCCCTGGTTTTCTGGGCTTCCATGCTGGCCAGGGCAGCCCACCTGGGCCCTAAAGATAAGCTCACTGGCACGGAGCCTGGGAGCAGCGAGCAGAGGCAGCTGTGGGCAGGGACTAACAGGGCTCCTCTTTGCTTCTTTCCTTCTGCGGCTGCCGCCTCCCGCCTGGGCACAGTGTTTAGTGTGGAAGGGGCCCCCGAGAACCGGGCAGGTAAGTCCTTGGCGGTGCCCCCTTTCCCCTGAGCTCCTGAGATCTGGGGTGCCAGGACACTTAAGGGCCATGTGTTCTCCTACAGACCCCTTCGACCAAGGTGTTGTGGCCACTGACGAGGTGAAGGAGGAACCCCCGGAGCCATTCCAGAAAATCGGGCCAAGTATGCGGGCCTCCCCCTGGGGCTGGGGACGGGGTGGAGAGAGGTGGGGCTGGTTGAGGGAGGCAGGGCTAAGTCCCATGCTGGAAGGAGGAGGTTTTGCTCATCTGCAGCAGTAGCACTGGCCACTGGGTGGCTGGCCTCCTTGTAGCCCCCTTTGCCTACCTGTCACTTGGGCTGGTCAGTCTTAGGATTTTAGCTTTTGAGAACAGTACAGGGTCAATGTCAGGGCAATGAAGACACACAGGCTTGGGCTGAGCCCTGGCTTCTGCCCCTTATGTGCTCCGTGCCCTCGTGGCCTGTTAGCCATGCTGAGCCTCAGGCTCCTCACCTGTGGAATGAGGATGATGTTTCCCCGCAGGTTTGTTGGGGGATTAAATAAGGTCGTGGATGTAAATCACTTATTAGCACAGTGCCTGGTACATAGTAGGTGCTCAGAAAATAACTTGCTATTGTCATCTGAGGGGTTTATCAGTGCATGAAGCTGCCCAGAGGATCCACATGTTCCATGCCATGTCCTTGTCCCAGTAGAACTCCTGAGGGTTGGAGACATACTCATGACTGGCTGATTTTCAGCAAACTTACATTGAGTGTTGTGAGCAAGACAGATATGGCTCTGCCCTCAGGTATTTCTCATGGGAGGGGAACAGTAGGTAAGTAAGCAGACAAGAACCTCTGTCTATTCTACGGGGCTCTTGGAGGATGCATCCATAAAGCGTCTAGCACAGGACCTGGCTCATTCTCAGAGAGTAATCAATGAGAGATGTTACTGAGAGATAAGCAGGAGCTTGAGAGCCAGCCCAAATATTAATCCCAGCTCTACACTTCATAGCTGTGTGATGTCCTGCAAGTTTTCTAATCTCTCTAGTCCATAGATTCCTTAACTCCAATATGGGGTGATGACAATAAGACTCACCTTTGAAGATTGTCATGGGGATTAGATGAGATTATATTTGTAGAGGAGTTAGCATAGTCTTTGACAAAAACATGGAAAGCATTAATTAAGTGGTACCCATTAATTATCCGAAAAGATGCAGAATAAGATGAAACTTGTTCTTTATATTTCTCCGTCTAATAGACAATCAGTGCTTGGACCTGGGCAGAATTAATCACAAATTATAAGGGACATGGAATTGAGAAACTGAACAGAGTTTGGCTCCCAGCATACACCCAACTTGTCTTTTGAGAGCTGAGATTGATATAACACTATGAGGCTGCCCCTAGCTACTACTCAGCAAAATAACAATATGCTTCTTGGGCTTCTGCCACTTGTAAGCAGGCCAGTGCTGCAGAACCTTGAAAATAGCTAAGTGTAGAATAGCAGGAGTCAATAGAGAGACATTGCGTTCTGTAGGGACCAGTCACCACAAGGTCAGGAAGAAGAGGAAAAACCCTGGCAGCATTGCATGGGAAGTACACCTTCCACATCTCACATAGCTGAGCACACCAGAGAATTAGGTACTGAAGTTAGAGGAAGCTGGAGCCTTGATAGAGCAGAGGTTTCCTATGTGTAATTCTGTTTGAAGGAGGGAGGTAGACTAAGAAGCTGTGAGCGTCACCTCTTTAGCTGTAGATCTGAGAATTCTACTACCATGACAATGCGCAGAGGGCAAAACTGAGGACTATTTATTCATGTAGTCTATTGAAACAAAGTAAGTCTGGATTCATTTATTGGTGACTTGCCTTTTATGTCTAGATAAGAATGAGTAACGTCAGAGAAGAAACAAAAACAAAACGTGGAAACTATGAAAATTCCACATAACAAGAAAATGAGAGTTTAGGAGACTCACAGGGAAAGCGTACTTCTAAAAATGATCTACTGTAAAATCTAGAAGAAAACTCCATTTGACAACCTCAATTGAGTATAAGAAAATATGACCTGTGAAAAAGGATCCTAAAGTTGTATGGTGAGAAAGCAGCAGGATAAGATGAAGAGGCAATGGGAGAGGGGTGAAATGAGGAAGCATTGCAAGGAAGCTGAAAATATAAGAACAGAATTAAAACCTACATTGCAGATTGTAAAGAGCAGAAACTGATTTAGTGATTTAAAGAACAAACTTGAACAGATGATGATAATGAAAGGAAAAATGATAAATATGGAGAAAAAGGTAATCAGTTGCAGATAATTGGTGTTATAGTACCAGTGGAACAGAAGCAAAACTCCAAAAATAAAATAGAAGAAATTTTGCTCTGCTAAAGGAAGACTTGTGTACACACATTTAAAGTGCTCGCCATGTGTCAGGTAGAATCAATATAAAGAGAACCATACCTAAATAGATCTTAGTGACGTTTTTAAACTACAAAGATAAGGGAAGAAAATTATACGGGCATCTAAGCATAAAAAAAAGATTACCTGTAAATGAATTTAAGGTGGACTTGCTTCAAACTTGTCTGCAACACTAAATGCTAGAAAACAATGGAGTAAGTTTTGAAGGGAAAAGATTATGATCTAGGAATTTTATAACTAGACAAATTGTGATTTATGTGTAGAGAACAAAGCAAGGGCTCTAAAACATAATATTTCTCTCATATTCCCATCTTCAAAAAAAAAATTATTTGAAGATAGATACCACTGAACAGACTGGTAAGGCAGGAGCTCAATCATGAGGAATTTGTGGTATAAAAGGAATTAGAGTGATTACTAAAACCAGATAAACTAAAAGAAAGTTTCAAATGTTCCAAATCTGACTATAAAATTGAATGCATAAAATGAAGATCATTGTAAAAGCTTAAAAATATTTTTTTAAAAAGCAGGAGGAAAGGAACAGGTGAGGAATAAAGTTAGTTAGGTTAAACCAATTCTACTTAAGTATGGTCTCCAGACCATTATTTCCTGGAAGCTTGTTAGAAATGTAAATTCTTAGGCCACACCTAGACCTACAGAATCAGAATCTTTGGGGATGGAACCCAGCAATCTATGCTGTAACAACCTTTCTAGGTGATTCTGAGGCACATTGAAATCTGAGAAGCACTGGGTTAAACTGCCTTTCTCAATGGTGATAGACTTAAAAATCTCATTTCTCTCTTGGTTTTAGCAATAGAGAAATATATGCTGTCCAAAACAATAGAGACTATTGGAGAATAATGGAAAATCATGGAATATTGGAGAATAATGGAAAAACGAAGAAAACAGTTCATTAAATGAAAATTAAGGCAACACCCAGAAAGGATGGAGCATGAAAATAAATCATAACATAAAATCAAACATACATAAATAAAACCAAATCAATTACTCCAATAAAAGTAAATGGCATAATCTCTTCTGTTAGAAGACAGAGATTCTCAGGTTAATTTAAACGAATCAAATTATTATTTATTAAAGACATATCTAGTTAGTCCTTATCTTTTACTCTGACCTTGAGCTACTCTTTCTCAGGGAACTATTTCCTACTTTCTTAACTAGATAAAAATTTCCATTACGGTTTTCATAGCATTGTTATATCGCCTTCCTAGAGTACTTATCATGGTTGTAATTTTAAATGTATTTGTGTGACTATTTGATTTTTCAGGCTCCTGCTTCAGACTGCAAAGTTCATGAAGGCACGTGCCATGGCTGTTTTTGTTCATCATTTTTGTGCTGATACAAAATGATGTACCATTTTGTATGATGGTACAGTATGATGTACCATCATACTATACCACAGTACCTGTTTAAGGAACAAAAGTGCAAGAAAGTTTAGGAAAATATATTTAGGCACATGCAGACAAATAGAAAGCAGGGTCTGACGAACAATGTAAATATAAAAAAACATAATAGTAACACCAGGCAAACCAAAAAATATAATTAAAAGTTAGAGCAGTGGTTCTTTCCCATGCCTCAGAATCTTCAGGGGGCGGGGTGGGGGCTTGTTAAAACAAAGATTGCTGGAACCCACCTCTAGAATTTCTGTGTCAGTAGGTCTGGGGTAAGTACTGAGAATGTGCATTTCTATTAGGTTCCCAGGTGATGTTGATGCTGCAAGCCCAGGGACCATCCCTTGAGAATCACTGTTAGAAAATATTTATTGTTAATAAAGGGTACAGCTCGCAGTGAAGATTTTGAGCCCATGAGCCTTTATGTATCTCGTGAAATTATGTCTAAATATACAAAATAAATTTTGAAATACAGTGAAATGGGAGAATTTATCATAACCCTTAGTCTTTTACAGAGCAAGTAGACAAACAAGGTGACATAGAATCTGAATAATATAATTTATACACAGCTGACCCTACAACTTTGAAACCTACAAACAGCAAGTAATATATCTTTTTCCAGTGTTCATGGATCAGTTATAAAAGTCCTTTACCCCAAATTTTTAAACTTCTTTATGAGGGAGGGGAGGGCCATAAACAGAGTAAGAAACCAAGTAAGAAAAATATATATGTTTGTAAACATATATAATGTTGATTTCCTTAATCTGTAAAGGGTTCTTAGATGTTCTTGAAAGGCAAATATACTTTTAGAAACATAGGCTGTAAACACAAATAGGAAAATCACAAAAGAAAAAAACCCTACAATTAAAAATGAGACATATTTAATTTCATTAGAAATGAAAAGAAATGGAAAACAAAAACAGCAGTTCAATATGACTCCCCGGTCCCTGCTTAAGGTAGGCGGGGTTTAAGGTGTTGATACTTAATGCTGGTGCAGTATGTGGAAACAGCCTTCTTCACACCTTTCTTTTGGGGATGAAAATTATCCCAACCTTTTAAATGTATAATCTCTTCCTACTTCTTGGAATTTATCCTGAGGAAATAATGGAGCAAGTGTGCAAAAGGTTTTTACAAGAATGTGGATCTCAGCGTTTTTTTCTTTTTTAATAAAGGAAACAACTTTGAAATGGTCTAAATGTCCCATGACGTAGGGGACTGGATCAGCAAATTCTAGAGTCCAACGAGAACCATGTAGCCAATAAATGCCAGTCGAGATCAATATGTATTGATTGGGCAAGATGTCCACAAAGTATTTCCGATTGAACACACGGGTTACAAAGAGGATATGGATCAGGCCTGGCTAAGTCAAGGCCCACAGGAGCCAGACAAATGATGTCAGTGGAGAAGCCGGCCCCACAGGAGCGGGAGGGAGGCGTGGGGATTGGGGCGAATGACAGGATACACACTCTCCCTCAAGGGGATAGCTGCTACTCTTTGTTTTGCGATTACAGATGATTGAAATTTCTCTTTATATTTTTATTTTATATTTGTATTTATCAGTATTTTATAATTTTCCCCCAGTGAACAATATTACATCAGAAATTTTTAAGAAGAAAGAAGTTAGGCAGTGCCAAAAGAGAGGTAAAGATAAAGTCTGGTGGGTCCTGAAAGGAAGAAGTGACCCCTTCTGCCTGGGGGAGGGCGGGGGCTGGAGGCAGGGAAGGTCTTGGAGACCAGGGGACCCACGTTTGGCCACTGCAGAGGGCAGGGTTTGTGAGAGGGGTGTTAGGAGGTTGGCATTGGAGATTGTCTCAGATGACCCCCATTTCCTGAGCACTGAGGCTGGGGGTGGAAGCGATGAAGGGGAACAGTGTGTGCCAGGTACTGTTCTAAGCACTTGACATATATGTTTAATCCTCACAGCAATCCTATAAGAGTCCCCATTTTACAGATAGGGAAACTGAGGCACAGAGCGATTAGGAGACTTGCCCAAGGTTACACAGCTCTGAATGGCCGAGCTGGTATCTGAACTGAGGCAGTCTGACTCCAGAGTCACGGCTCCTGATTCTAGGTGGTGGTCCCAGAATAGGGAGGGAGTTGTTGGGGGGCCAGGGGAGCATGCTGTTGCTCTGGTTGGGGGCAGGGACCCATTCCCACACCTCCCTCTCCTTGAACAGAAACCGGCAATTACACCTGTGAATTCTGCGGGAAGCAGTACAAGTACTACACACCTTACCAGGAGCACGTGGCCTTACACGCCCCCATCAGTGAGTACCTTCTCTGCTCAGAGGGAGGGCTGGGCAGCCATAGGCCGGAGCTCCAGAGCTTTGCCAGGAGAGGTTGAAGCCAAGGTGAGCTTGGTTCTGGGTCAGTCTCTAGTTCTCCAGGTCTGACCTGGGCCCACATTTCTGCAGTGGTTGGAATAGCTGGGAAAGACCCACCCTTCAGCCAGGAGTGTCACTCCTCTCTCCATGGAATGGAGGCTTTGAACTCAATGTGGATTTTGGGTTAGGAGGGTGAGTTGTACTTGTCCTAGTCCCTCGGTGGTTCTCCTCCCACATCCAAATTATGTGATTCTGTAACACAGCTGTGGCTATGTGGTGCAGCTTCAGTCTGAACTAATGCAGGGGCTGGCCACCCTCCCCCATACCTCCCGGGGCCAGGGGCATGGTGAGCACGACAGGACAGCTCCCCCTTTTGCCCTTGGTGGTGGGAAGGGCAAGGAGATGGAAGGGGCACTTAGATGGGAGCTGGCAGCTCCGGGCCCTCGTCCTGGCTGGATCACAGGCTTGCTGGGGCCTTGGGCAGGTGCAGCCCGAATCTGGAGCATGATCCCTCACTCCTCCCCTGGCAGAGAAGGGAATGGGTCTAACAGCCCTTCCCAGGGGGACATCCTGGTTGTCTTTCTCCTCCTGATGCCTGAGGGTTCCCCGCTGATTTCCCAGTTCTCCTGCATGTCAGAGGGGCACCCCATCCTGAGACCCCTACTCATGGGAACTGGGAGCCCCTCAGACCTCTTCTCCTCTGTGTATAGGTGGGAAAACCAAGGTTCCCACAGGTAAGAGGTTTAAGCAGTTGCAGGGCAGCCAGGCAGGATGTGTAGGAGTGTTTTTGGGGTGTCACTGCCTTTGTTTCTCTCAGCAGAGCTCAGGACATCTGGTGGGCAGAGGTGTCCAGATTTTGGAGGGTGTGGACAGCTTCACCCTGAATTCACCCCTGGCTGAGGCATGCGTGTCCCGCTGGGTGGGCACTGGCCCATCTAATGGCCTCTCCAGGCCGTGTCGAGGCGGCAGGGCTGTGGCTGGGCTAACCTTGACCTCCCTGGCCAGCCCCTCTGGGCATCCAGCTTTCCATGGGCAGGAACATGCCGCCACACAGCTGCCCACCTGTGCGCTCCAGTGAAGCAGCAGTTGCCCTGCCTCCTGGTGCCCAGTAGGGGGTGCTGGCCTGAACGCACTTAGAGTCACTTACAGGCCAACCCATGGCCTTGGTTTCAGCCTTTGCAAAGTATCTCCAGTGCCACTTCTGTTCTTCCCCCAAACGTCTCTTCCCGGGGCAAGTTGAGTAAGGTCATGGCATTAGCAAGAGGGGGAGCCTAGCTTGGAACACGGGCAGGTGGGCTCCAGGCCCTTGCTCTTTGGGAAGCTGTGCTGCATCTCCTGTCCAGGGGTGCAGTGGGAAGGGATGCATCGCTTGTCCATTACCTCTTCCTTAACAACCAGGTGCTTTTTCCCTGAAAGGCTTCCCCTTTTTCTCTTATCTTCATTTTCTTTTCCTCTCTTTTGGGCTGTCTTTCTGTCCCTGTTTATTGAATAAATCTCTTTACTCTTTCTACTGCTTTCTGAAGTATGAGGAATCTAGGATCCTCTGTGTATAAAATACAGCACAAGACATTTAAGCTAGATTCAACAGACACTAACTTTCCGAGGCTGACCAAGAAATAGTCCCTCCGTTGGTCTCTGAATCCAGAGATTTGTGTGCCGGTGGGTTCTGTGGAGTCAGGCTGGACGTGATGGCCTCAGCAGGTGCTGTCCAGGCCTGGGGCTGGAGAGACCCTGGGTCTGTGGACTTGTGAGAGCATCTGGACAGAAACAGGCTGAGTGAGGCATGAGTTCTTCATAATGGAGCACACAGTGTGCATTCTTTTGAGTCTGACTTCTTTCGCGCAGCAAAATGATTTTAAGACTCACACCTCTTGTTCTCTTATCAGTTATTCTTTTTCACTGCTGAGTAGTATTCCATTGTAATGACACTGCCACAGGTTGTTTAGCCATTTACTGGTAGGTCCATTTGAGTTGTTCCCAGGTTTATGCTATTACAAATAAAGCTGAAATGAGAAGGCTGGCGCACAGCTTATCGTGGACATATGTGTTCATTTCTCTAGGGTAAATGCCAAGGAATAAAGTTGTTGGGTCCTGGGGGAACAGTATGTTTAACTTTGTAAGACACTGACACATAATTTCCAAAATGGCTGCAGCATTTCCCATTCCCACCAGCCGAGCATGGAGGTTCCTCTTGGTCCACATGTGGTGGGGGGCTTTTTAATTGTAGCTATTTTGGTGAGGATGCAGTGGCATCTCATTGTGGTCACAATTTGTATTTTCCTGATGACCAGTGATGTTGAGCATCTTTCCATTTGCTTCTTGGCCATTTGTATATTTTACTTTGGAAATTGTTGCCCAGTTTTTGGTTAGGTTGCTTGTCTTTATTATTACATTTTAGGAGTTCTTTATATATTCCAGACTCAAGTGCTTTGTCAGGTATATATCTGTAGTGTGTGGATATTTTCTCCCAGTCTTTGGCATGCCTGTTGGCTTTCATACAGTGTCTTTTCTTGAGCAGAAGTTCAATTTGATGAGGTCCAGTTTATCATTTTTTTCTCTTTTACGGTTAGTGCTTTCTGGGTCCCCTCCAGGAACTCCTTGCCTACCTCAACGTGGTGGAAGTGTTTCCCTTTATTATCTTTGAGAAACCTTATAATTTTATAATTTTAGCATTTATTTTTAGCTTTTGCACTTAGGCCCATTTCGAGTTACCTT
The DNA here is from genome assembly GCA_029593785.1 of Cabassous unicinctus. NCBI lineage: Eukaryota > Metazoa > Chordata > Mammalia > Cingulata > Chlamyphoridae > Cabassous > Cabassous unicinctus. Next base: position 28,491 of record JAQZBX010013673.1, read on the forward strand.
TTGTGAATGGTATGAGGGATGGGTTGAGGTTCGTTTTATTCCATAAATGGTCCCGGCAGCATCTGTTAAAGGAGAATCCTTTCCTCCTTGCATTACATTGGAACCTTTGTTGAAAATCAGTTGAATGAATAAATAAGTGAGTTTATTTTTGTTCCATTGATCTGTTGTCTGTCTTTAAGCCAGTTCTTTAGGTTCTTGATTACTGGTGAGTTATAGTAAGGCTTAAAAATCAGGCACTGTAAGGTTTCCAACTTTGTTCTTTTTCTGGGTTATTTAGCTATTCTAGGTATTTTGCTTTTCCATATAAATGTTAGAAACTTCTAGCCAGTTTCTACAAAAAGCCAACTTTGATTTTGGGGGGAAATAACATGGAGTCTGTAGACCAGTTTTGGAATAATGAACCTCTTAACAATGTTGAGTCTCAGTCCTTGAGCATAGTGTGGCTCTCCATGTAAATTAGGTCTTTTTACATTTCTCACAGCAATGGTTTGTGCTTTTCAGAATAGACCTCTTGTACCTATTTCATTAAATTATCTCAAAGTAGCTTATGTTTTTGATGCTATTGTGATTTTTTGTGTTACTTTCCAGTTGTTCATTGCTATAACATAAAAACACAATTTTGTATATTGAATTTGTATCCTGCAGCTTTGCTAAATTCACTTATTAGTTCTAATTTTTTTGTGGATTTCTTAGAATTTTTCCTTTGTATATGATGTCATCTGCTAGTAAAGACAGCTTTGCTTCTTCCTTCCCAATGTATATTCCTTTTTTTTTTTTTTTCACTCTTTAAAACAGACATTTTATCTTATTTTTTCCAAGTTCACCAGTAGTCTTGCTCAAACTACATGTACTTGTCTTGGGTACTGTCATGCATACCAGTTTATCATTTATAGCACAGCTTCTGGCAATCAAAAAAATAGAAACAAATTCAAATTGGGGAAGGGCAAAGCATTAAAAATATCATTTGATTGTCATTTTTACAGTATTTAGTGAAAATGAGTCAGTCACACATTAATATTACATAATGTTCAATGATCTATGTAGTATTTTTTCATTTAAAAAATTTGTTGAAGTATATTGTTTCAATATACTTCAACGATACTGAACGATACACTTATAAGTGTAGAGTAAAAATCGTGAACTTACAAAACAAACATGCATAACATCATACATGGCTCCCGTGCATCACCCCACCACCACTACCTTGCATTTTTGTGAAACATCTGTAACAAACTATGAAAGAGCATTGCCAAAGTATTACTACTAACTATAGTCTGTATCTTACATTTGGTGTATTTTTCTCCAACCCACCCTATTATTTTTTTTTGTTGTTCATAATCCATACAATTTATCTAAACTAGACAATATATTCCTTTTATTATTATTATTTTCTTCACTGTACTGGTAAGGAGCTTCCAGTACAGTGGTGAATAAAATAAATGAGCCAGTAGCTCTGCCTTGTTCCCCATCTTAGGGTTCAGTTTTTCATCCAGTGTCCTCATTTTCATTCTTCAGTGCTGTGTTAGCCAAAGGAGGATTTCATCCATGCCCTTGGTCAGGTTGAGGAAGTTGCCTTCCAGTCCTGTGTACTGAACGCTCTTACCATAAATCGGCGTCACGTGTTTTTTCTACGTCTATTGAGATGATTCTGTGATTGTCTTTTGTTCTGTTAATGTGGTGAATTATGTGGATTTTTTTCACATAAGTCACCATGCCTATACTCTATTAAAATATGTTAGTAACAACAGAAAGTTTTACTTTGAAATGAACAGAAGAAGGTTACCGTGTCGGGATCTTTCTTCTTTGGTGCCGGAAGGAATGACTTCCTTCTTTGAAGCTTCTTTTTTCTTAGATAGGCATCTAAATTATTTTAAGACTTGGGGTGATTTGTAGACTTAATCTGCTTTCAAGAACATGTTTTTCTGCTCACTTCTTTCTAAAATTCTCCAGGATTTTGCCTGGCTTTTAATATCTCCCAAAATTGACCCCTCAAAGGATCCCCTCAAAGGAATCCTACATTCCTAGGATTAGCAGAGTGCCCTGAATTCAGTCAGTGACATGCTGATGATGGTATTATTAAAGCAAATAGATGTTTCTGGTGAAAGTTTTTTTAAAAACAGCTTTATTGAGGTATATCTTTGTGCAATAATTGCCCATATTTCATGTGTACGATTTGATGAGTTTGACACACATCCATGGAAGCACCACCACATTCAAGGTATGAACACCAGTCATGCCCACAGCTTCCTTGTGTCCTTGTATCATCCCTTGCTCTCCACCTCTCCATCTCCAGGTGAGCTTTGATCTGCTTCCTGTTACTATAGATTAGGTTGCATTTTCTAGAGCTTTACATAGATGGAATCTTATAATATATACTCTTTTTATCTGACTTCTGTCATTCAGCATAATTATTTTGAGATTCACCCATGTTTGCATGTTTCAATAGTTCATTCCTTTTTATTGGTGAATGGTATTATCCATTGTGTAGGTAAATATACCACTGGTTCCTTCATCCATTCATCTATGGATGGATATTTGGGCTTTTTCCAGTTTGGAGCTAATACAAATAAAGCTGCTATGAACATTTGTGTGTAAGTCTTTGTATGGACAGATGCTTTTATTCCCTTGGGTAGATACTTAGGAGTAGAATGGCTGGATCATATGGTAGGTATATATTTAATTTTTAAGAAACAGCCAAACTGTTTTCCAAAGTGATTATGCCATTTTACATTCCCAGCAGCAGTGTATAAGAGTTCCTGTTCCTTGCAGACCCTGGTGTAGTCAGTCTTTTAAATTTCTCATTATGATTGTAATTTTCATTTCTCTAATAACTAATGATTTTGAGCATCTTTTTAATGTGCTTTCTTGACATCTACATATGTTCTGTGGTATTATCCATTGTGTAGGTAAATATACCACATGGGACAAAGCCTATTTTTTGAATTGTTTCCTTATTAATGAGTTTTGAGAGTTTTAAAAATTATATTCTGAATAAAAGTCCTTTATCAGATATTTGCAGATATTTACAAATATTTTCTTCCAGTCTGTGGCTTGTTCTTTCGTTTTCTTAAAAATATCTTTAGGGGTGCAGGTGTAGCTCAGTGGTTGAGCACCTGTTTTCCATGTACGAGGTCCCAGGTTCAATTTCCAGTCTCTAAAAAAAAAGTATCTTTAAAAGAACAGATGTTTTAAATTTTGATGAAGCCGTATTTATCAATTTTTTCTATTATGGATTATGCTTTTGATGTTGTACCTAAGAGAATGTAGTCTAATTCAAGGTTTCAAATATCTTCTCCTGTGTTTTCTTCTAAATATTTTATAATTTTAAGCATTACATTTAGATCTATGTCTGTTTTGAGTTCATCTTTATATAGGGTGTAAGGTATAACTTGAAGTTCATTTTTTTCTGCATATGGATACCCAGCTGTTTCATCATCATTTGTTGGAAAGATTATCCTTTCTCCACTGAATTAACCTTGTTCCTTTTTTAAAAATGAGTTGTATATATATGTGTGGTATATTTCTGGACATTCTGTTCTGTTCTTTTAATCTATTTATCTGTCTTTATGCCAATTCTCCACTGTCCTGATTACTGTAGCTTTATAATAAGTCTTAAAATCAGGTAGTGTTAGCCCTCCAGATGTGTACTTCTTTTACAAAGTTGCTTTGGTTTTTCTAGGTCCTTTGCGATTTCCATGTGAATTTCTACCAAAAAAATATAAAGTGTGTTGGTGTTTTTATCGGGATTGTATTGACTCTATAAATCGATTTGGGGAGAATTGACATCTTAACAAGTTTGAGTCTTTGTCCCATGAACATGCTATAGCTTGCCATATTTATATTTTCTTTAATTTCTCTCAGCCCTGTCTTATACCTCACAGTGTACAGGTGTTGCATATTTTTGCTGAATTTATCCCTATCATTTCATATTTTCATGTTGTTATAAATAGTATTGCTTTTGTGATTGTAATTTTGAATTGTTCATTGCTAGTATAAAGAAACTCAATGGTTTTTAAATATTGATCTTGTATCCTGCAACTTTGATAAACTCACCTGTTAGTTCTAACTAATTTTGGTATATTCTTTTGGATATGTTACTTAGACAATTATGTTTTCTGCAAACAAAGACAGTTTTACTTCTTCCTTTCCAACCTGGATGCCTTTTATTTCTTTTTCTTGCTTTATTGCAAGTGGCTAGAATTTCCAATACAAAGTTGAATGGAAGTGGTGAGAGCAGACATTCTTATCTTGTTCCTGATTATAGAGGGAAAATATTCAGTAGGTTTTGTTGTTGTTGATGATGATGATGCCCTCTATGAGAATGAGGAAGTTCCCTTCCATTCCTAGTTTGCTGAGAGTTTTTATTAAGAATGGATGTTGGATTTTGTCATTTTTTTTTATGTGTCTATTCAGTTGATCATGATTTTTTCTCTTTAGATTGTTGATGTGGTGAATTACATTGATTTTTGAATGGTAAACTATCCCAATATTCCAGGGATAAGAATAGGGTCTGTCTTGAATATTCCATAGCCACTTGAAGAAATCCTGCTGTTGTTGAATGTAGTGTCAGTTAGGTTAAGCTGGTTGACAGTGTTCAAATCTTCTATTCCTTTCTGCTTGTTCTATCAAGTAACGAGAGAGACGTGTTAAAATCCCCAACTATAATTGTGGATTTATCTATGTATTAGTCAGGGTTCTCTAGGGAAACAGAACCAACAGGAGATATTGGTAAATAAATGAGATTTTATAAAATTGTCTCACGTGATCATGGGGATGCAAAAGTCCAAATTCTGTAAGGTGGGCTGCAAAACGGGGGCTCCGATGAAGGTCCTTGATGAGTTCCCCAGGAGATGCTGGCTGTCAGAAGTAGAGATGAGAATTCTCTCTGAATGCTGAAATAATAACTTCCCCTTTTAAAGCCTTCAGCTGATTAGAGCTGACAGTCATCTGTGCAATCAACTCAATGATGATTAAAGTCCTTGAAATGCCTTTGTATTACAGTTAGCCCAGTGCTTGCTTGACCAAACATCTGGGCACCATTACCAGGCCGAGTTTACACATTAGCCTAACCATCAGTCTGTTTCTCCCTTTAGTTCGGTCATTTTTTATTCATGTATTTCAGAGTTCTGTTACTAGGTGCATACACTTAGGATTGTTTTGTCTTGATGAATGGACCCTTTGAAATTTTGCAACGCCCTTTATCTCTGGTAATACCCCCTATCCTGAAATCTTAATATAGCCAGTCCAGCTTTCTTATATAGTGTATGCATGGTACATGTTTTCTCATCCTTTTCTTTTAAACTATTTCTTTGTATTTGAGGTATGCAGATATATTTGGTTCTTGCTGTTTTATCCAGTCTGACAGTCTCTGCCTTTTAATTGAAGTGTTAAATCCATTTACATTTAATATAATTTATTGATGTAGTTGGGATTGAGTTTATCATCTTGGTTATATTTTTTCTATTTGTCCATCTGTTCTTTTGTTCCTTTTTTTTTCTTATTTTCTTGCCGCCTTTTATATTCATCAAGTTTTTACAAAATGTCTTCTGTTATCTTTCTAGCTATTCCTCTATTTTTTTAAGTGGTTACTCTATGGTTTATAATATGCGTCTTTAATGTTTCACAATCTACCATGAATTTATATCATAATGCATACATATAAGAATCTTATTAAAACTACTTCCATTTAGTACCCTCCTCTCCTTTGTGTTATCCCTATCATACATACATGCCTACATGTGTTCTAAACCTTACAACTGTTCTTTTTGCTTTGAACAAAAAAAATTATCTGTTAAAGAAATTTTAAAAATGAGAACATGTCTTTTACATATACTACATACTTAACATTTCCGGTGCTTTCCTTTCCTTTGTGTAAATTTGAATTCTGTTATCATTTTCCTTTACTCTGAAGAACTTCCTTTAACATTTCTTATTTGTCAGTTGGTTGGTGATAGGTTCTCTCAACTGAAAGTGTTTTTATTTCATTCTCTCTTTTGAAGGATATTTTCTCTGGATATAGAATTCTAGGTTAAGACATTTTCTTTCAGCACTTTAAAAATGTCATTCTTTTATCTTCTGATGAGAAGTCAGCAATCATTCTGATTGTTCTTCTATATTTAATGTGTCCTTTTTTTCTCTGGATGCTTTTAAAATATTTCTCTGTATTACTGATTTTCAGCAATTGGATGTTGCTGTGTAACTTTTTGTGTATATCCTCTTCAGGGTTCATCAAGCTTCTTGGGCTAATGGATTTTGAAATTTCAAAAAGTTTCAGCCACTATTTCTTCAAATGATTATCCCTCCAATCTCTTAGGTTTCTTATGAGAACAGTCAGCCATCTATCTGAGACTCTTCCTTTTCCGGTAAGAGACCAGGTAGGAATTCTAGAGTGGTAGTGTTCTATGTAAAATCAACATATTGTTGAGTGAAATGATTAAGGAGCCCAGGAAACTCATTCTGGCTCAGTCCAACGTGACTGGCCCAGCTCTGTGGCCCTGGGAGTGGTGCCCATTCCTCTCTGAGCCTCAGTGTCCCCGTCTGCCTTATCCACCCTTACAGGAGACAGCTTCATGGCACAGTGATGTCCTCGTTGGGCATCACATCTTTGTGCTCTACTCTCATGGCTCTGAGCTTTACTTTTCTGGCCATTCTTCCATTGATTTACTTGTTTGTTGATACCAGAATATCTATTGAGCACATACTGTATGTTGGGGAATGGGCCAGGTACTGAATGCATCAGTAGATGAAACTGGAGGGTCCCTGCCATCACAGAGCATATGGGCTAATGGGGGGAAGAGACACTGACCAGAAGATCATGTGTCGTTGTTGCTGGCGGTCAGTACTTGGTAGGGGGAGGAGAGACCAGGTAGGAAGGAAGTGGGGGAGGGCTCTCTGAGGAAGTGATGTTTAAGAGGTACGTAGACCCAGAGTAATTAGCCAAGCAAAAATTTGAGGGAAGAACATTCCAGAGAGGGGGAATAGCCTAGGCAAAGGCCATGAAGCTTGGAGAGAAGTGGTATTATAGGATGTGAGAAGGTGGGAGGCTGAGGGTAGGGAGCTAGGAGGAAGCTGGAGAGGTGAGCAGGTCCTAGGCTAGGGTGGTTAAAATGAGCAGGTGATTCCTCAAGGTGTTTTATATTGTGTGCCTCATGGGTATCCTGAGCTTCCTGCCACAGTGAAGGAGGGGCGGGACTGCCAGGATTTTTATAGTAAGAGTCATAGATGGTGAAAAGGTCCGAGCCAGAGGGGCTTCCAGAAACCATTCTGCATGTGCAGAGACCAAGGCCTAACGGAGAAAGCAGCATGCTCAGTGTGTTGCCCAGAAATTCCCTGTTCCTTGCTTGAAGGTCCCTGGGTGTGTGGGTTGGTGCCATGGGCCCCATGGGGCCTTGTGCAAAGGCCCCCTGTGAGCAGCGGCAGGTCTGAGCTCCTCGAGTCCATAAACAAGTGTATGAACACTTCTGGGCCTTGGTTTCCTTCCCTCTAAAAAATATCAGTAATAACTGCTTACATTTGAGTAACCATTTGCCATTGAAGTTCGTCTGCAGTTGTATTGTGCAGAAACCCTGTGAGGTCAGGCACGCAGAGGTGGCCGTCCCACTTTTTTTTTAATCAGTGGAGTGAAGGAGTTAAGGGGTGAGGCAACAGGCGTCAGTGTCCCAAGATGGTGGAGGCCGAAGGTAGGAGGGCTGGGATTCGGAGGTGGGTTTGCCTGGTTCCCAAATCAGTGCTGGTCCCTTTTCAGTGAACTATCCACCACGGCCCTGAGCTATGGGGACATCGAGGAGAGGAGTCCCTGGACCCCTACCACAGTGTTTGATGTGTAGGCTTATGCTGTGGTTTGAAAAATTGGGGAACTATTAGGGGGGCATCCATCTTGTTGGAGGCAGGGGCCTCTGAGGTCTTTGGCTCTGATGCTGAAAGGGAGCCAGGGAGAGAGGGAGTATACAGAAGTATCCCTCGCCACCCAGACCTCTGTGCTTCCTGAGTCAGAAAGTGGGAGTCCAGGGAGCGAGGTACCACCCAGTTTGTCTGCAGACTGAGGCCTTGGGGACTTCCTCCTGGGATTGGGGTGAGGGGGAAGAGGGCTGCCTTCAGGGGGCTGATACTGAGGAATCCCCTCTCTCCTGGCATCTGGCCACCACCTGGAGGGGGTCTCCAAAGGGGCAGGGGGCTCCCGAGTCCTCTGAGCTCAAGGTCCCAAGATGGTGAACAGAGGACCGTAGAGTGGCTTCCTGTTTCTGCCCCTCACTTCCTGTGTGGCCTTGGGCAAGGCCCTGCTTCCTGCTTCTCTGGGCCAGGAATGGGCAGAGGTGAAGGATTAATTTGTTGACTCTGAAAGCAGTGTGTGGCTTCTCTCGTGCCCGGGGTGGACACTGTCCTGGGAGTGAGGACATAATGAGACCCCTCCCCCACCTCCCAGAGGCAGGGGGCAGCAGCAGGCCCTGCTCGAGGCCGGTCAGTGCTACCAGCCAGAAACTGGGGTCCAGGTGGCGCCCTCAGGATGTTACAGAAAGTGCCTGTGGGTTCTCCGAGCCCCTGGCAGCACCGAAGCTGCCCTGCCCCTCTCCCCTTCGTGGGGTGAGTTGCAGATTTTGCCTGTTCTCTAAGTGAGGAGACCAGTGCTGCCTCCCCTTTTGTTTTTAACAGGAGTATGGCAGGTTCAGGGTACCCTCCCCCCCCACACTGGTAGTGGCGCAGGGCAGTGACTGCTTTGTCCAGGCCACTAGATGTGGAGACCGCTTGACTATCAGCCCCTGCTTCTCCGTGACTCCAGCTTCTGTGGAGAGTTCAGGCAGGAATCGGGGTTTTGGAGGAGGCGTCTGCGTAGTGGGGACACTGGCTGCCCCAAACACCGGCAGGAGCTGCTGCACTTACTTGAGTGAAAGCAAACCGGGTTACACAGTGCTTTCCAGTCATTGCCCTTGGAGGGCCTCAGACCCCCTTCTCCTAAAATCCTGGGGACAACATCAGGCCCCTCTGCCTTCCCCTGGCCTTACCCGTCACCCCAGCATGTCCTCCCTCTGTATCTGTTTTCTTTCGACACGCTTCCAAGCAAGTCTTCCTGTGAAGGAAAAGAGGCTTAGTTGCCGATGTGCTGGAAAATGCACTCGAGCCTGGGTTAAGTATTTCAGATGCCCGAAGCACGGGGCAGAGGCCGAGTTCTTGGACACTCAGAGACTGGGCTGGTCAGGGGTTATGGGTGACCTGCACAGGTAAATGGCCTCCAGGTAAGAATGAGTGTGAGCTAGTGGTCAGGCTTCCCTAGAGGACAAGCTGGTGAAGGTTGTAGACTCCTGGACTTCCTGGGCTCGGGGAGGGAGCGAGGGCCCTTGCACTGAGAAGAGGTCTGGCGGAGCCAGTCCCGGCCCTGGCACACATGGGGGCCTGTGGCCTGGGAACACTGCTCACCCCAAGGGCCCGCGGGGACTGAGAGCGTGATCCTCTCAGGTACCGCCCCTGGGTGGGAGCCACCGGACGATCCAGACACAGGTTCTGAGTGTTCACATCCAGAGGTCTCCCCATCTCCACGCTTCGTGGCAGCGAAGACCCAGGCGAACCAGTCGGGGAAAAAAGCTCCGGCCTCGGTGGTCCGCTGCGCCACGCTCTTACACCGCACCCCTCCAGCCACCCAAACCCAGACGTTCCGCACTCCAAATTCGGGATCTCCAGCAAGCAAGGCAACTGCAGGTACCAATGGCCTATGTCACCGCCATGCTTCCTCCTCTTCCCGCCCTCCTCCCCGCCTGCCACAGCTGAGGCCGTTGTTCCCTTGCAAGAGTGAGGGTGGAGGTCCCATAGTGCTCTGAGACGCTGCCTCTGGCTGGCTCTGTGACCACGGCAAGCCGCCACCCTTTCTCAGCCTACGTTTTCTCACCCTAAACCAGAGGGTTCTTGGAGGTGGTTTTCAAACTACTTTTTTCAAAGCTGTAGAAACCCCCCCACCCCACCCCTGTCCAAATCGTGGCCTAAGAGCCTGTTTTATTTGGCCTTCCCAAAGTTATTTAAATTTTTTAATTAATTATGTCAACATAGAAACATTGGGGGATTGTGTTTTTAGCTGACCCTGAAAAGTCAGATCTGGTAGTCTTGGGCCCACTTTCCTGCAGGGCAACAATTGGCTGGGGCTGAACCACAACTGCCTCCTTTAACAGGGCATGTGCTTCCCAGTTTAGTTTTCCACAGTCTCCACCACTCCCTACTGCCTCCCCAACACAGAGGCCACCTGGCAGCTGTCATTTCTCATTGTGATCACACTGTTGTCTGTCTTACATCCAGCCCAGTTCATCCATCTGTGTTACCTGCCTGGACCCTGTTGGCATGAGCTTGCATCCTCCACCTTTCAGAAAACCCAGTCTAAATCCTCATTTCAGTGAGGAGCTGCTTTCTGCGGAGCTCTCTTCTCTTAGCCTTCCTCTGCTTAGCACTACCCATGGCCACAGGCCCAGCTGGAAACCAGTGGATGCCAGCTCCAGAAAGAGGCTCTGGCTCCAGAAGGGTGAACACATAGTGGAAGGTTCATGGCAGCTATTTCTCCCAGGAAAACTAAAATGCACTATGTGCCAAGTGCCAGCTGTCAGGAGACCTGATTCACACCTGGATGGAACGAGCCTTGAGCCACCACCTGGTGGCACATGTGGGCTCTCGGTTGATGATGGTGATGCCTCTGGGCCCAGGGGCCTTTCAGTTGCCCTCAAGAGGTCTAAAGCCGTCTGTTACATATACAAGTGGTTAGGTTGAAAGCACAGTCAGGTGAGTCATTAGGTTAGGGATGGATGAATGGCGGAGTCGTTCATAGCACTTGCCTTTACTCTTTGATTCAGGAGGCTAATTTGGGGGTGAGGATGTTTCTTAAAATTTTTGAACATATGTTTATTATGCTTAGATCTCCTAAAAGGAGAGTAGTTAATCAACCTTGAAGGCAGTGGGTTTTCAAATACAGTGTTGAAAAAAGCCAGTAGTCGTCGTGTTTTTGCAACAGTAGTTGTAAGTTAGTGGAAATCATTGGAGGTGGATATTGGCTCAACTAAAACAAGCAGTCAAGGCTTTCGAATCTTGGTTTTACTTTTGAGCCTT